>CALNHX010005063.1:0-97544 GCA_940337035.1 Agriotes lineatus
ATGTTCGAATTCACCTTGTACCTTGCAGCTTATTTTCAATGTCAAAGCTTTCAATATTTCCAAGGTGCTATACTTTCACACGATAGTCGCTGAACCCGCAGATAGAATTGCATTTTCGGGAGTGCTATATTTGTAAATGCTTGAGAAGGGAGTTCCCAGCGCTGGCGGCTTTAACATGGAGCCGTCGCGTTTATTTAAACCGCTATACAGTAAATTCTGAAACATTAATGTTTTATCCGTAACCCATATACCTTTCGAGCAAGATTCGGGATCGCCCTCATCAACTGCCAGCCGCCAATTACATTGATACGTGCGATTCTCTTGACACATAAGTTTTGTTTGTTCCCTCAAAGAGAGGTGTTGGGAGTTTATGCGAATGCTCATTGTCTAATTTGAAGCGAATACGTAGCCTTGTGAGATAAGTGTAATTTAAATATGAGCATAAGCATCATCTAATCATTTGAAATATTTAATATACCGACGGGGCCATAATTATATATAACAGCAATGAGATAACATGAACAAGAAAATAACACATATTGCTAGAGTAAGAAAGAGATAAACAAATATTCGAGTAGGCTTGACGCTCATTTTAATTATGACATATGTCAACTAAGCATGCCTCCTAATTTTTTTTCGTATGGTTATTGCTTTCTTACTCAGGCATTCTATGTTGTTGTTCATGCTATAGCATGGCTGTTAGATATAATTATTGCCCCACCCGTATACGTACAGGCATACGTACATTGAGTTATTCAAAAGTGAGAGCTAATAATCCTGTCTCTAATGCGACTGGGTCCGGATATTAAACTTGAACTATATTTAACTGCAAAATGAGTCTTCTCAATATGTGGCCCTAAGCCACTTTACTTAATTTTCTTAAAATAACGATGTACCCTATGTATGGTCTCGTTGAAAAGTTTGCAAATTTATATCTAACACTATAAATAAAGTGAAATTTGTTATTTATAATTCACAGAGATTGAAACAGAAAATACAAAATAGTTCAATTAAACCTTTGCTTGACTTTACAAAACATTTTAATAATTTAGCGCGAACTAATTGGTCTTTCTAGCCACCTTTATTACTAATATAAAAAATCAGTTCTAAAATTATTTTGGTATTTATCTGTGTATGACAAATTTATGAAGCAAACAAACAAAAAATGTTATATATTATAAATTCAATAGTTTTACTTTGTTTTTATATTGCAACCACAAAAGTTTTCGGATCTCTATTGAGGCGAAGATGAAGGTCTTACACTGAATTATAGCAATAAGAAATCTTTTCGGGCAAAATTAAAAGAAGAGCTGCATAAAAATTTGTATTTTCAAAAAAGACGTACTATACTAATAACTCTAGAACACAACCTCAAGCGCAAGCCTATGATCTCGGACCATGCGTAGGGATACCGTCGTGCGAGCGCAAGGGACCTACGCCTTTGGCAAAGTCAGAAGGTAGAGAACTCGCAAGCAAACCACACATGAGTTTTGAAGCCACCCGTCTTATGTGATGTCATAGACTTAAAAGTAATATTTTTATCGCAAACACGTTATGGTTTATTAGCTGATAATTACCGCTTCTGTAGTGCTTAAACCACTGGGGTTTCGCTTGTTAATAGTTGAGCTACTGTCAGACTGAAAAAATATTCTGAAGCGGATCTGAGTTTCACATCGCCAAGAATTTTCTCATTAGCTTTGGGCCTCTCCTCCATTCCAGCTGAACTATCTTCCCCACGCATCTGCATTTTAGTAATCATTGGTTACCTGCCTGGCTCACAATACATTCGGTGCAAGCTGAAGGTCAGCTTTGCCCTAATTAAGTTATTGTTAACCACTGTATACCGCTAAAATTTCCTCTTTAATGTGCACCTTGCAAATTAATAATTGAAACTCATATCGTTTTAAGTTTACCAACGTTTTTGATGTGTGAGAGACAAATGTCTAGATGCATTTATCAGCGATATTAGCACTAACACAGCCGATGAAGGTAAGCTGAGTTTATTCAGCAAATAAGTCAATATTCTCACGACGCCTTTACGGTGTCATTCAGAGTTGGTATAACAAACATTCCATTACGATTTAATGCTATTTATCACAACGCTTCCTCTTATTGAGGTACGGCTACTAAAATGTAGGTAAGCCTTATACACCAAAGTAGTTATATTAGATCCAGAACTAAATATCTGGCATTGCAGTCTAACAAAGCTAGAAGCAGTTTATCAAGTATCCGAAATAACATCACTTATGGAATTTCTAACACGTGTGTTTCTGTTTCATTAGCTGTGTAATTAGTGGAAAACCACATTTTAAGAACACGATCGGAAGTAATAATAATAATAATTATTATTTTTATTTGAAAATAAACAGATATATAAAAACAGATATATAAAAAACCATATACCAATTAAAATATTTTCAAAATCTCAAGATCCCGATCAGTGAAACTGTTTTTCGTCTGAACCTTGCAAATATAAATTAAATTTAAGTTTAAGTAATACACATGACAAACACAAAATACAAATACAAGCCCGTCGTTTCCAAATACATTTCAAGTCCTTCCAAATACATTTCAAGTCCGAGCAATTCTTGAAAACTAACAATTTTTGTTTTATTAATAAGGGGTAAATTTAAAAAGTAGGTTAATTTAGGTCACACATGTTTCTTGAGATTTTAGATACAAGTTAAATATCTTAATATAATAATGGTAACTCATTATATACTTTACTGATATTGAATGTAAACGATCCTTCAAACAAAGCGGTTCGGTGTTGGGGTGGCGTAATTAAACCTCTAAACCTCAAATTTAAACTATGCACGTCCGTCCTGAAGGTTATTTTATTATAGAGATATGGTGGGGTTTTACAAAGTATCAATTTATGATAAAAACATACAGTTTGTAATAAGCATCTATTTTTCATATTAAGTCACTTTGTTTCCTGCAACTTGTGTGAAATGTGCCCATATTTACGTATACCGTGAATGTACCTCAAACATTAATTTTGCACCCTTTGCAATCTAATTCTTATATCAACATCTAAGCAAGGACCTATAATTTCAGAGCAATATGAAAACTGGGATAATACAAGAGAATCGCAGAGCATTTTTTCTGAATCTTATTTAAATAAGATCTGTGTGGATATAACAATTTTAAATTTAAATACGCTTTCTGAATACATTTGTTTATATGAGGTCGATATCTAAAAGTATTGTCAATTATCAATCCTAAATTGTTTACTTGTGTAGTTACTGGAATTTCAATATCATTAATGGTTATACGTAACAAAGTTTGAATATTCAATAAATAAGATGATCTGCTAAATAAAATAGCACACGATTTTGATGCATTTAATTTTAGTCCGTGCTGTACACAGATGTTTTATAAAGTTCACTTAAATCATACATAACCCCTCTTACGGGAGAGTCAAAATCCGATGGTTGAAATGAATAATAAAGTATCATAGGCATACATGTGCATTTTATAATAAGTAGCAGATTTATAGAAATTTGATGTATAAATGGTATACAACAAGGGTCCTAAAATCGACCCCTGAGGCACGCCCTTTTCAATGTTACGTAAGGATGAAATATGTTCATTAATTTTGAGACTTTGCAATCTATTACTGAAATAATGTTTAATTAAATCAATGAGAACCCTATAAAGTGCAATATTAAAAGTAATAATTCCCCTATAAAGTGCAATATTAAAAGTAATAATTCCTGATGAATAGTGTCAAATGCCTTACTGTAATCTAATAGAACCAAAATTGTTAACTTTCCGTTATCTGTAGCCTCGAGTATGTCGTCTGTTACATTTGCAGTTGCAGTAGTGCAGCTATAACATTTACGAAAACCTGACTGAAATTCCGGTAGCAAATTGAATGTATTTAGATAATATCAGATTTGTTTATTCATAATTTCTTAAATTATTTTAGAGAAAGTAGGCAAGATACTAATCGGCCTAAGGTCTGAGTAATGCCCAGGTTCGTTTACTTTCGGCAATGGAATAACAAGGGCATGCTTCTAACTATTAGGGTACACATCATACTTTAAGCAAAAATTTATAATATGAGTTAAAGGTTGAAGTATAAATGGACAGCAATACATAATCATTTTAATATTTAGACCGTCAACGCCCATAGCATTACTTTTAATCTCATATAGTATCCTGCCCACTTCCTCTTCTGTTATTGTTTCGAAGTTAAATTCCCGAAAATTATTGATACGCCTCAAATAATAGTTTTTGATTTCATCACTAATAGGTAAATTCTGTATGCTGTCTATGAAAAAATTGTTAATATTCTCAGGATTACATAGCTGACCTGGAATTTCTGTATTTTGAGATTTTTGTAAATTGAATAAGTGAAGGTCTTTCCAAATTTGTTTTGTACTGCAGTTTTTAGTTTTGTACACAAAGTATGCTCTTTTTTCGTTTATTATACTGGTAGTAGTAAAATTTCTAAGAGTTTTGTAATATTCCCAGTGCCCTGGATTTTTAGATTTCAAATGTTTACGTTTATCAGCATCTCTCATCTTCATCATTAGTTTAATATCATCCGTTGTCCACGGAGCATTTTTTTTTGTAATTTTAACTGTTTTCCACAAGGCATGTACATTAAATAAACTGTTTAAGCTATTATTAAGGACAGAAACTTTATTGTTAATATTTTGAGTGCAATATATTTGTTGCAAGGGCAACAAATATAGATCATTTCTAAATTTATGAATGTTAAAATATTTGAAATCGCGATATGTTTTTATTATCGGTATCTGTTTAGGTGATTTTACAGCAACAGTACAATAAACTATTTCGTGATCAGACTTATTATTAACCTCAACACCAGATGACCTGACCAATGAGGGTCACAACATAAGATAACATCTATTAGGGATGCAGATTGCTCTGTGATTCTCGTTGGTTCAGAGATTAGTTGTTTCAGATTAAGACATTCAAGAAATTCTGACACAATTTGAAGTTGAACTTATAAGCTACTTTCCTTGGATTTTGGATAATATGTTGCCATAATTTGTTTATTAAGGTGAGTGTTTGAATATCAATCTTATTTATCATGTGTAGGTCTGTTTGGTTGACCATGCCAGATCAATTAAATTATTGTGGCCGAATAATAATTGGGATAATTTTTAAGTTATAATATATTTTATTTAATAGTATCAATCACAATAAAAGGGAAAAATGTGTTTCCTAATCAACTCAGAAATGATGATTCATTACAAGTTAAGTGCGTAAAAGCAGCAGATAATGCACCGTATTATTTGATGAAAGTCAATTAACCAGATATATTGCTCTATTTAGTCTTCAACTACACGCGCCATAAAATGTATCTTAAGTACAGGCGTGGTGTATTTTATGCACCATCCATTAAAAGATATCATTATAAGCAAAAAAATAACTCAATACTACTTCTCTTATATTAAATAAATGTTTATTAGTCAAAAACATAGATTGATATTAATATATACAAGTCCCAAAAGTTCATTTATATAATGACGAAAATATGAGTATTGGACAAACTATGATCAGGAAGTTAAATATAAGCTTCAAAATTCAACAAACTGATAGCTTGGAACTCGAAAAGTAAAGTAGAAAAAAACTCTTCTGAATTATCTAGCTACTCTATATCTTCATCGTTTGCATCTTGATTTTTACATTCTGGGCAGGTAATGATAGTTGTGCCATGTTCCTTGCAGACGGAACGATTGCATGTAGTGCACGTAATTGATGTTACCCTCTTTTTCTGTCACACACAGCAAAATCATCTCCGTATTTTCGTTAGAAGGGCTAGTTGTAGCTCTGCTTGTATTCACTTATATTTATTCAGAAAAAAGCCTAATATCAGATGGAAATATCCTTATTTCAGCTCGTTCCGTAAGATATGGCTTTATCAAAGAAATCCACAGTTCCTTTAGAAAAATCCTACCAAATTTTTGTGAGTTGTCGATATGCGTAGCATTATATAACTTTTGGCTATTTATGCCTGCTATACTCATCAGTTGAAAAACCATTTTCTTGTTCTCCTGGATACGCAGAAAGCACCTCACATTTTATCTACTGTATCTACGCAACCCTTAGATGCGTTGTAGTATAGAATAATATATGGTTTATTAGTTACGTAATCTATGGAACGATTATCGAGCAATTCGAGCATAGTAGGAAGCAAAATAACAGCTCTATTCCGTTTAGGGGCATAAGCCGCTACTGGGCTATCTTTTTGGATCACAAAAATAGAAGAATCTTATGGTCTTGTTTTGCTAGGTAAAACGTCAATTGGTAACTGTCTCCTATTTTTTTCAACATACCAACTAAGGTAATTTTAACCTTCAAAATATATTTTGCCAACGGGTAGCTTGTATACTATAAATCGCATGTAAAATTTATATTTCTTTCTTTCCAAAGTCCAAGTAAACGCTGGGTAACATTAGCTGGTGTATTAGATTTTCTAATCTGCCCTTCTCGCTATTGATCACAGTAAATCTCCAAATTGCTGACATAAAATGTTCTAAAGTGACATAAAATAAAAACCTTAATCGCATACTTAGCGGGTTTGTTAGGGATGTATTGGTTAAAACTGCATCTATCACTAAAGAAATCGTACTGCACCAAGCTTTTTAGTTAATTTTCCACCATTTCAAGTTATTTTATCATGGAACTTAACCATACTCAATGGAAATAGATATCAATTGCAATTGATACAAGTTTCTAAATGTTTCATTTCCTATGCCATCGTTGGTCCAGAATTCGAGAAAATATGTGTCATTTTGTGTTTTTGCTCATCCTAGGCACAGTAAACCCAAAAATGCAAAAAATTCAATTTTTGGAGCGTCTTTTGCATCTCTTGGCCTATCGTAATTTAGCCGCATTTTTTTTATTTCTAAGTTTGTAAAGTAAAAGTAAAGTAAAGTTCGGGAATTTTATTTCATATAGAAACGTGGCCTGATACAAGGCGAGTCAGGGTCGCCGAAATATGTCTTTACGAAACCAAGTTATCTGGCACACGTTAACGGCGTACTGGGTAATGTGGTTAGCATCACGCCTTCGACGACTGCCTTACTTTCCCTATTTCCACAACTGTGGTTTCGGTACCCAACTTTTAAAGCGACTGGGTGGGCCGCCCGCCAGTTGCCAGATGTCGGGATTGAACCGGGTACCGTGGCACCGCAGCTTGACGCTCTAACCGCTCGGCCACGGTGGTGATCTAAGTTTGTACATTCTATAATTTTCTCAATAATATCACCTGTAAAAATATCAGAAAAGAGCTTCCATAATCGGTATTGTCTCTTGCATATGGTTTTGGCCGACGAAATATTCTTATGATATTTCTCTTATTATTCTTGCTTAACTTACTTAGGATTGGTTTCCTGAAATATACGGTTCTTTTATCTCTTCCTTTTGAGTCTTCGGTTTCTGAATCGCGTTCTTGTTCCAATTCGGAATCACTATCTTCTTCCTCCGTTTCAGTATTATGGTCACTTTCCTCTATCGCTTCATCTTATGACATATCTGCTTTTCCGCCAACTTCTTCTTCAGACTCTTCGTGAAAAATTACTTCAGCCATGGCCTGAAGCTCATCTTCTGTTAGGCGTTTTGGATTCTTTACTTGTATATTGTCACTGAAACAACTTCAGGATGAGGGAACATTAATTACACACACATACTAATAATAGTAATGATAATAATAATAATAATAATAATAATAATAATAATAATGCTAAACAGTAGTATTAATAGGCAACATAATGTTTGTGATTACTATTACGATTATTATTTATGTTGCATTACTATAGTTACTGTTATTATTATCTACTACAAATATTATTATTATCCACAATTAGTAAATAGTTAAAATTCTTTTGAATTCCAAGTAAAATCAATATATACTTACATTATGACTTATCTACACGCGTGGCGTACTCTATTTACCATTAGGCACCGCGACAGAATTTAGGCTCAAGAACACTTTCTCGACGCGACTGCAGTCAATAGATTACCATATATGGTGGTAGAGACTACGATAAAAGGTGGCCCCGCTATCTAAGTTTTTTGGAAAATAGCGCCGGTTTAATTTAAGCTGATGCATTTTATACACCGGCGCGTGTAGTTAAAGATTAAATATTGTTATGATACTTGACGTAGTATAATTAAATCATAAGAAAGAAATATTGAAAGCTAATAAATTTGGAAGGTTACAATAATTATATCTTGATGAGTGTAAATTTCTAATATGAATAATGAAAGTAATTGATACAATGAAAGGAGCCATTTGATAGTGCGATATTAATTGAAATAAATAAACTTAATGGTTGTATTAAATGTTAATAAAGAACAAACCAATGTAACATTAGACAAATGTATTTGTTAATAATAATCAGAATGAATATGCTGTAATAGTATTATTTCAAAATACAGGAAGTGTGCACTAAGAATTGTATCTAATAGGGATAGAAGTTTGTTTAGTTAGTTACTGTAAAACAACTCATGAAAACATACATGTAATTTTGAAATAACCAATTTTGTGAAAAAAAAAATAGAAATTATGCCTTAATTTGTGTTGGTTTTGGTAATGACAAATTGAAAAAGGGCTTTAAACAAATCTACGAGGTCGAACAGGTGAAATATAAAATGGAATCTATTGAGATATCAAGTAGATGAAGAGATTATACAGATACAGTTAATTGGAGATATAGAATACAGAATTTTATATTAGTTGAAAAGATTTGGATTTATTCATACGTACAAGATATTAGTAGAGGTTTTTACAAGTTATTATTTGATTTGGATATTCAGTGAGTATTACAAGAGATATCGGACTATCTGCAAAAAGGGAACAAAGTTAGATTTGGAACATCATAGTATAGCAACTTACCAGGAGTTAGTTCGTGTGACAGTGACACTCAGGAGGAACCAGGACTGGATTTTGGGAGCAGAGGAGTTGGTTTGACAGGATGGATGCAGTTGAAAGGATTCACAGACCATCATAGGTGTTGCCGTTTGTGAAGTGGGCAGTAGGTGTTGCAGTCTGTCGACGTCAGGATCCGGTATTTGTTGGATGTTGCAGTGAAAGCTAGAGCAGTTATAGAGGTTTGTGTAGATAAGTTGAGAAAGCATTTTGAATAACTGTCAATAAAATAAAGTGCTAATATAAAGTTGATATAGTACTTACGTAGGTGAATTGAATAATAAATGTGTTAATGTAAGATACAATTGTCACTTACCTGGTTTGATGAATTTTAAAAGTCAAGTTTGACGTTATATGTCATTGATAGTCAAAGATTTTTGAAAATACAATTTTAAAACTTCAATTAATAGAGAACTAGATTTTGGCGAACCCACCCTGAAAATGAGAGTTCTCGATTTAAAACCAATTATCGTTTAACATTTGAGACATTGCATTAATTAAGGCATAGTTCAACTGGTGAGCTATAGCAATATAGGTAGGTATAAATTCAAAAATGATTGGTTAATCATAATATCAAAGTTAATACAAGCTTCAGAAAGGAGCAACTACAGGATTTAGTAAAATCATTTAAATGCGTGATATGTAATTGACATTTGAAAAAGCGTATATATGATGTTCTTAGACGACCTGTACACCATTGCCAATACAACACTATTGATATGACATAAGGGCTATGTAGAACTTACTATAATAGTTATACATGTCACAACCTTCTTCTAAAAACAGGGTACCACATTTAAAGTTTGCGGTTCTCCACATATGAGGTAAAAAAATTGTAATCATTGCAGAGAACTTATTTTGGTTAACCCGACGAAATCTTGGTGAACCATTATATCATCGGAAGAGTCCCGGTCCCATCCCTTACAATAATTTTACTGTTAAATTTGTTTAGGAATCGGTTTGGTAACAACAATGTAAAAAATAAAAATGCTGCTACAATCATTACTTTTACATAAATATTGCAATTAGGCAACTACTATTCAATTATTCTTATTTTAGCAATCCGTGTGACTACTTCAGTGATCTTACAACGATAATCTGCTGGAATATTTAATATTTACTGACGTGTCCACATTTGTAGAGCATTGTTACAAGTTAGAGTCTGCATTGTAGGTAAATATATAAAATACGTATCCAGTGGAATAAGTAACGCATTACGTCACTCATTTGACACTATTTCAGTTAGGTAATGAAGCTGATTACACCACTCAGTTATGTAATGGTTTCATTACGCAACTGAGTTATGTAATGACTTCATTACGTGTACGTGTACGAGGAAAGAGGAAAACCTCTGAGGTCTTCTTTCCGTTGTCTCCCGCCAAATCGATGCACTTGGTCCAATGATGTTTTAGCTTCATAATTTGCTCCTTATAAGTCCTTTAACTATGGACTATTCTTAGCATTTAAGCTGTCATCGCCTTTGAAATACCGTCAATACAGGTGAGTTTTCCGATTCCCGAACAGAAAGAAATCCGAGAGTGCGAGGTTGCGTGAATAGGTTGGGTATGGGAAGATCATGTTGCTGCATATGTGCGACGACGTATTGCCTTGCTCTAGGATCATTCCTTTCGCAGTCGTCCTCGCCGTTTGATCTTGAGTAGATCCTGCAACTAATATGCAGATATTCAGTAACAGTAGCAGCACTGTGTGACAACTGCTTTAAGTAAGAAACCATTTGAATAGGCGTTCTTGCTTCTTACAGTTTCCGTTTTATCGTCGTATAGATCCTGTATCATCGCTGTTATACCGTGTGTCCACAGAAGTACGCACCATAGAGATAAGATAATGCCAATAGAATATAAATATCAACCAGTGCTGTGACCACTGGCCCTTTTCTTGTACCATTTATAACAATATTGTTTCATACAGTGGCGAGTCAGAAAACAGAAAACAACGTTTTAGCGTGCCGGCGATCACAGCATTAGCCGATCTTTCTATTCTATTTGGTTATCCCTATGGTGCGTCCTCCTGTGGACACACGGTATATTTTAGTGCACTAATATTATCCAGAATATTCCATAGTTTAGTTCATCTTACAGAGTCAAACGCTCTGGAATAGTCAACAAAGGATATGTACATTGTACATGGTTACACTTTGTCAAACAAAAGGTGGTGGCAAAACCTGTGATCAGTACCATGTGCTTTTCGTTTCTCAATTTAAAGCAGGGCACTTCAAGTAAAGTTATGTTCCTGAATGTATGTATACTTTCTCGCTTCCCTGTCTGTATATTGTCACATGACATGTCTCGTTTGACAAACTGTACATTGAACTTTCGCACTTTTTCGATCAGTCGGAGCATATTCAATATTTACTCCATTTGGTTTTTGTCATGAATAAAAGCAGGTTTTTTTCGGATATTTGAGAAAGAAGATACGATTTTAATATGTTTCGATGTTGCATATTGGGATACGGAGATGGAAGAAAATGTTCACACCTCTATCTCCCCTTGCATTGACTATTTCCGCTATGCTGTTGTCCGTGCTACCTACATTTGTATTTATCATATTTTTATGGTTTTTTCAACTTTTTGTTAACATTCCGGCAAAACGTCAACATGTAATCTTATAAAGAATCCCTAAAGAGGGAAGCTTAATATCTTTCCCAAGGTTACAGAATTTTTGTAATATCCGTGATGAGTCATTTATGAGTTCTATATGATTTTACCTTGAAATTATCTAGCAAGGCCTTTAACCTTGTCGCATAGTTAAAAATTAGAGGATTTAAAGAATTTCAATAATTACTTGTATATATTGTTTTGCTATGGTAATATTTAAAACCTTTGAATGGGGCCCAAACAGTATACGTGAACAGCTCGACTAAAAGTATAATACCAGAGTATCAGAGCTGAAATCCATTAAAACCGTATTTGAAATATTTATTTTACATGCGTAACACGCAAACCTGTTTGCTTGCTGAAACAAGATGTAATTGTATTTTAAAAAAGTGCCTTAACCACGAATACACAGTAAGTTTTTAGAGTTCATCATTTCCCCCTTAATATTTGTTGGAAATGCGCAACACGAAATCAGTTAGTTTGGTAAAACCAACTTGTCAATAGATTAGTAAATTAAAAAGGTGGAATTACCAGTAAATGAATGCCAACAATTGAATTTTACATGACATACCTACCAAGCACGGTACACCGAATTTGAATCAGTTATTGGGCACGTACGATTTTGTTCGGATTATAAACTGGGAACAAAATAAATGCAAATCAGTTTGGATAACTGCATGAGGCATTCAGATTCATCCAACACAGTGGCGTAATTCCCCTTTCCAAGACGGTTTAGTTTTCAAATCTCGTACAAGTTTAATAATAAATACATTCAATCGCTGGGAGGCAAAATCGGCAGATACAAATGGAAAGTATCTTGTCAAAATCTGGCTGAAATACGTAGTACTCCTTGCAGAAATCAGGTCGCTGTTTAAAGCTCCAGATAGCTATTGATCTAATGCAGAACCAGTCCTCAGCTTATCAAAACTTGCTCGTTTTGCAAGCACTTCAAGTACGTCGTTCATTCTTAAGAAAATCATAACAAGGAAACTTATTGTACGTACAATTCGGATTTCAAAGCAGATTTTGTTAATTTCGCCGCTGGCGCTTAACTTCGTCGCCCACAATATTTTGGGGTGAGTAGCAGCACCAAATTTAAATTTAAAATATGAACGAATTAACTTGGGAATTTTTAAGGTGGTGAGGCTGATACTGATATTGAGTTAATTGTGTGTTTAATTTATCCCTTCATTCCAAAGCAATTTTTCAGGTTTATGTCTTATTTTCTTTTTGCTCGCTTTGCTGTGAAATGCGATGGCATAAAATTTGAGCTGGAGCTCGTAACAAGAGTTAAACGGAAATGGATAAAGGTTTCCTGAAAATAGACAACCCTGTTTTCCAATTAAACTAATCTGTAATTCAGTTGATGTAAATATGTCACTGGGCTAATTACCCTCCGTGCTCTGACTGAACCCTAACCACCCTTAAAATTGTCGATATTAATGCGCAATTTCCAGTATTTATCAGAACGAATATGCCCTATAATTTACACTAGATATAACCTTTAGAGTTGCTACTAATTTAATTGGCATTCTCTCGTGTAAGGGTCTTATTTACGTTCAATTGTATGGATGAATTAGTGCAATTAAACGACAATCTAAGTTTCGGGGTATGCCTTCATTTCCTCGAGTTGTCTGCTAATCAACTTTATTTTTTTCATTTAGATCGGGGATGGAATCTCTAAATTATGTTTTTGCAGTGATTGTACTTTAAGTTCACTCTCGTACAATATTCTAGAAATTTCACCTCACCTTTTGGATTAAACCTTATGCATATGGAAAGATATTACCTAATTTGCATTTTCGTTATTAATAGAGAAACAATAATTGTTCATAGAGCTAAGTTATTACTCATATATTCAATGATTTTTTGAAGTAAGGTACATCAATTCAGAAGAGCCGTATTGTACGGAATTAATGTACGTAATGTGTTATAAAAAATAAGAAGCAGAAAAATAAATATGAGTTAATTATTTACTTAGTATCGCTGTTTGTCAATTTGCAAACCATTACTTTATATTCTTCATTTATAATAGTGTGAACAAATCTTGAACACTGCTAGAGTTATAAATAAATAGTATCAATTCGAAAATAATTGGTACACATCTGCAATTTAAAAGCATTTTTACATTTAAATCTTGCACATAAAGCAACACATTTGTAAAGCTATGCTAAGTTTTGCTATTATGCTATACGTATATTTTATGGTTAAAAATGTCAGACTCTTTAAGGACTATTTTACGTATAAACAAAAAAGGATATGGGCTGCTCTTTTTATTAGACGAACTCAAAAAATAGGTTTGCAATAACTGTCAGAGCATTTAAAGTACACTACTGCTTAAGTGGCCTCTCGAAATTTATATGAAACAACTTACTTGTTATCAATTCTGTTGTTCTAATTATTTAGACCTTTTACCACTTGTCGGTGAACTAAACTTCAAGCACTAATAGGCACAGCTTGTCCCATGTACGTCGTATAGCCCCGCAATTATGGCTCTTGTTGTGTTGACCTCGCCCTGGGAAACCAATCCAGGAAGAACGACCCTGCTGCTCGATGTCGTTAAGAAGCTCAGGATAGCACATGTCTTCAGAAAAATATGCTTTAGCTGTTCGCTTTGAAGGCCTTTCAGAAACTACCTTCTCCAGGTAATATCTTATAATGGCTGCAGTTGAACGATATGCTTATTGTGTTTTTTATAATTTGCAGCTTAGCACTCTGAACTTAAATCGTTGACCACGCCTTTCCTTTCTATTTGCACAAAGATTTATTTAAGTGTGCGCTTGCTTATTTGACAAAACTACTGTTGTTGAGTAGAACAGGATATCATTGTCGAAGTTACGCTAGCCGATAATATTTCTACAATCGGAGCAGTCACCCAAATAAACAAATAAAACGATGGTTTTTAACAATATTATTAGTTTAGGATATCAAAATTATATAACTGGTTTTCACAACAATAAAATGAGAAGTGGCATCTTTTTCCTTAATTAATTGAAATACATGCATTTGATGATGTTGCAGATGATAATACTTTCTAGTTTACAGTTCTTGGCATAAACTATCTTTCCGCTTTTATGCCCTAAATTACCTATCCATACACCTTTTATAAGTTACCAAAGAACCACAGCACATAGTGATGATACCTTATTCCATGTGCCGCGCTGTAACATAAACCCAAACATGGTATCCAAAAACAAAATTTAAGTTAGAGCTAAGTTATGGAACATCAAATATGCCCTGTGTACTAAATGTAATGCAATGGTTTAATGCTCACACCAATTCTGGTTGCATAACTAAGACACAAAACTGAAATAAAGATTAAAAAAGGCACAAAATTGGAATTTTGTTTAGTGCAACATAAAGTCATTGTTATACATTAAGAAATGCACAAGATATGATTAGCAGTAACTTTAATTTGATTGACAGAGGTTAGCATTGTTAAAACAGCATCGTAGGGTTTATGTTTAACTTTAATATTCATAATTGATGTTCGTTGTGGCAAACGCATCTTAATTTATGTGACTGACAGATATGATTTTGTAATGTCAATACAAGATTGTGAATTTAATATGTACAGAGATGTTTAGTGCGTTACAAAAAGTATATGAAGCATTAAGAGTTAAATTTTATGAGGCCAATAATTGGAAAGGCAGCTGACGGGTAGGAAGACCGGTGTAAGGAAGAATAGAATTCAAAGAGCATGATATGGCAACCTACGATAGAGAAAAAAACATTAGGTCAGTGCTAATAAAACTCGTGAAAACAGTGCAATTAAAACTAATAGTGAAAAAGCAGAGAATTGTGAGGTTAAGCGAGCTTCGATTTGACATTTAGACAAAAACAATTTTAGTTTCTAAGGAAAATAATTGTATAAACACTTACTGAAAACAGTTGTATTATTTACTAAGATACCAGTTGTTTTATTGTTGTTGTTTACTACCGAAGCCATAGAAAGCTTAGCTGGGTAGCAAGAGTGGCTCGTAGAACTTGTATTATTTTCAATATTAAATGTTATTTGTGTGAGTCCAAATTTGGTTTTATTTGATCACCAGTCGGCAGAATGCCTTTGTGTAAAGTTTTATTGTGTTAACAAGTCCCAGTGAAGAGGGAGGTGTCTGCAAAGTTTATCTAAGTAAACCTAACTTCGAGCAGTTTGAGGCATCGGCCAGCTGAAATCTTATGTGCATTGTGAAGAGGAAACCTTCCTTTGTGTCTACGTCCAAAAATCAGAAACCAGAAGAGTTCCAGATTTGTGTAATCGCCGTGGCGTGCCTTGAAAACGTATCTAGCCTACGAAGAACAGATTTCGAGGTAAACTTGAACAGCAAGGAGTGTTTGAGACGCCTTCAAAGTTGTGCACTTGTTGGAATAGATACCGTACGAGGTGTAGAAACACGTTCTAGTTGCGAGGATTCATCCAGAGAATTTTTATCGAGGTAGCGTCCCTTAGAATTTGTGGTTGGCTTCAGATTTGGATCGAGATGTAGGAAGTGGAACAATTGAAGGTTAGCGCGTCCCTACGTTACAGAAGCAACCCTTTTAGCTACTATTACGTCACTATTATTTGCCTTGCATATTTACCTGAGGGAATTTTCAAGTTATTCGGCTTTTGAATTAAATTACGTTATTTTGTGCGAACAAACCATCTCTGTTTTGGGCCGTCAATTTAAAGGTTAAGCTGTCATTTGCAAGAAGGTCGGGCACTTGCCATACAAGTTAATAAGTTATACTCAACAGTAAAAAATATACTGGGTATTACAACGTAACCCATTGATTGGAGATCTCATGCTAAAGCCGGATCATTTTATTTAAACTAATTGTTTAAATAGGAAAGGCAATAAACCATTTATTTTTCACAGTACTCCTTACTCCTTGGCGCTACGGTCCACGTGGGGCCATGGCCTCCCATCGGGGTTTCTAGACTGTTGTTTTACAAGGTGCGTTCGTCGCTCGCACCTCAACGTTTGGCATATATGCCAGAGGGGGGGATTGTTCTACTCTCCTCCTTTTTTAACTTCGGACACGATTTTTCTCCATTATTTTCTATTAGCTGCCTTCCACTTCCACTGGGTGACTCCGGCTGTTCTTAGGTCCTTGTCTACTTCATCCTTCCATCTTAACCTCGGTCTACCCCTGCTTCTCCTTCCTTCCGGTTTATTTTGCAGAATTCTCTTTGGTCCTCTTGTTTGTTGCATTCGCTCTACGTGACCCAACCACCTTACCCGCATACTTTTAATCTCGTTGGATATACTAGCTTCTCCATACCGTGCCTTAATTTCGCTATTCGTTAGGGTCCGCCACAACCCGTTCTCATTCACTGGCCCGTATATCCTTCTAAGTATTTTACGTTCCCATGTGTCCAGCTGTTTACGCCCATCCTGTGTGAAGCACCAAGTTTCTGCCCCGTAAGTCACAACCGGTTTTATTACTGTCTTGTACACTTTGATTTTATTTGTTATTGAGAGCGTTTTTGAGGTAATTATGTCTTTTAACCCAAAATAGCACCTATTCCCTGCCGAGATTCTCGCTTTCAGTTCCTCCTCGATATCATTTTTTTCGTTGATTATGGAGCCTAGGTACTTAAAATTTCTAACCCGTTCATATCGTTTTTTATTTACGGTAATTTCCTTGACATTTTTTTATCTATCTGCATCCTTTGAGGAGATCATATATTTTGTTTTAGATACATTTATCTTTAAGCCCTGGGTATCAGCTGCATCTTCCAAATATTTAACTACCTCCTTCAGCTCCTCTGTTGTTCTGCTTACTATGTCAATGTCGTCGGCATATGCCGGTAGCTGACACTGTCTGTTATAAATTGTGCCCCAGGGTTAATGGGTACCTTTCTTATTACCCTTTCCAAAGCGAAATTAAACAGCGTCGTTGACATTGCATCTCCTTGTCTCAGTCCATTCCTTATCATAAAACTCTCCGTCAGTTGTCCTTGAATTCTTACCTTTGCTTTCGTGTCCAATAGGCACATTTTTACTAATCTTATTATTTTTCTGGGTATCCCAAACTCGTTCAATCCTTGTAGTAGTTCCGATCTTATTATTGTGTCGTAAGCCTGCCTAAAATCTACGAATAGGTGGTGTGTCTCAATATTATATTCCCAAAAATTTTCAAGGATTTGCCTAATTATGAAGATTTGATCCATGGTTGCTCTGCCTGCTCTAAATCCGCATTGTTAATCACCCACTATAGTTTCCATCCAAATACTTAGTTTTCTTTCTATTAGCTTACTTATCACTTTGTATCCTATATTAAGTAGGGCTACACCTCTGTAATTGTCGCATACTGTCTTATCTCCCTTTTTAAATATGGGACATATGACTGCCGTCATCCATTCCTCTGGGATAATTTCGTATTTCCAAATATTTACTATTAAGGAGTACATTGCCTCATTTACCGCTGTTCCTCCATATTTGACCATTTCTGCCGACACGCCATCCTCTCCTGGAGCCTTGCAATTTTTTAATGTTTTTATTACGTGTTCTACTTCTTCTTTCGTTGGTGGGTTTACTGTGTCCTTTTCCTCCTGGTCATCCCATCTTTCATCTATCAGGTTCTCCCTATTCTGTACCGGGTTCAGTAATTTCTCAAAATACTCCTTCCATCTCCTCATTATTTCTTGTTTGCTTCCTAACAGTTTTCCTTCTTCATTTTTGCAGAGTACTGTTCTTGGCTGAAACCCGCCTTTTTGTCTTTTAACCTCTTTGTAAAAGCACTTTGTGTTTTGCCCCCTTCCTGCTCCTTCCATTTCCTCTATCCTCTGTTGTTCATACTTTCTCTTTTTTTCTCTACATTTTTGTTTGACAGCTTTTCTCTTATTTTTAAAATGTTCTATTTTATCATCTTTCATATCCCTTAGCATTTCTAATCTTGCCTCATTTCTTTCAGTAGTTACCCGCTCACATTCCTCATCATACCATTTTTTCCCTTTACTCAATTTGCGTTTTCCTACAATCTCCTCCGTGGTCTCAGTTAATATCCTTTTTATATTCCCCCAACTTTTCTCTATTTCTTCTCTTTTCGTTTTTTCTTTTTCTTTTGTTCGTTCCAGCTCTTCGAATTTCTGTTGTATACTGTTGGCGTATCTTTTCCTATTTTCATTGCTCTCTCTGAGTTTATCAAAACTATAATGTTGATTACACACTGCTCTCTCTTGTTTTTCGCATGCTATTCTTTCCCGCAGTCTGGTTTTTACCAAGAAATGATCTGTATCACAGTCGGCCCCTCTGTAGCTTCTAACGTCTATAATGTTATTTGCGTGTCGTGCATCTATTACAACATGGTCTATTTGATTTCGGGTTTTTTTATCCTGTGATATCCATGTTTCTTTATGGGCCACCTTATGAGGGAATATTGTGCTTGCCACCACCATATTTTTTCCACAGGCAAAATCTATCAGCCGCATTCCATTATCATTACTAGTGGGATGTAAGCTATGTTTCCCTATAGTTGGTATATACGCCTGTTCTCTACCCACTTTAGCATTCCAATCCCCTATTACTACCTTGGCATCATAGTTGCCTGTATCACTCATTGCATTTTCAAGTTTTGCATAAAACATTTCTTTAGCTTCATCCTCGCTTTCTTCAGTTGGTGCGTGAACGTTGACCAGGACTATGTTACAAAATGTTGCTTTGAGCTTTAAGATTGCTAGTCTCTCATCTATTGGCTGAAATTCAGATATAGTGCTTTTAAGTTCTTTATTTATCATAAAGCCGACACCAATTTGGCCTTTTTTTCCACCGCTATAACATATTGTATAGTCCTTTAAATATGTTATGCCACTATCTTTGCACCCCAATTCTTGGATGGCGAGAATGTCTACTCTATATTTTTTTATCTCTTTTACTAAGTTCTGTAATTTGCCGGGCACTCCGAGGCTGCGTACGTTCCATGTGCCAAGTATTATATCTCTTCTTTTCTTCTTTTTTTGTTTTTTTTTCAGCATCATTACCATTCTCATTGCCATTTTCGTCATCTTTACTGGAGTTACCGGCAGTTCTTGTTACTTTTTTTGTCTACTTGTACGTGTTACCTTCCTCATCTGTTCAGCAAAGCTATCTCCTTCGGGAGATCTCTCGCTTACCGTACGTTTCCTGTCTTCGTTATTTTTATTAAATTTCTCCAGCTCCTTCAGGTCATCTATTCCGTACAACTTATTATTGATGGTTAGTTTGTTATATCTTAATTGGGTTTTCAAGCCTTTCTGCCTCGCCTGTAATTATTATAAAACATCATTTTAATAAGCCATAAGAAAGCATATTTGAATTCTTATTAAAACTAACTATAATTATTGGTATTCGTGGTGATTACCCCTAATTCATTTAATTATATTAAAAAGCCTTATTAGAGGGCAATCATTACAGGACGTATTTCAAAATCAAGTAGGATGATTGAATAATAGCGAATCGCAAATCATGCTATGAATAACGCGATAACTGAAAATACTATTTTATCTACTAGCAACATGATATTGTACATTTTCGTCATAGAAACAAAATATGAAAAGCTACTCATAACTCCCAAGAGACTTGTCAAATTATTTCTCCCTCAAACTCATGGTAACAATGCAACTACAATTAACGTCTTAGCAACCATACAATGAGGTAATCCTTGATGTTACTTACATATTCTAATTATAAATGTCATTATGACATTTTGAAATTTCATACTATTTTTACGAATATTCTAGTAGATAAAATATTGTATGCACCACGGGAGATATTCATGTTCTTTACCTTCGGTTGACTTACAAACCTCAGGGAAAAAACATATTCATATCTCCCTTAATGCATAAATATCTATAATACTTAAGGTACTTTAAATGCGACAATCTAACCCGAACTAACATTATTTTAACTTATACTATGTAGACCTGATTAGCATTTTAACAGTTAACATTATTTTTTAGCTGTTTCTTGTTGTCACACAGCGCCATTTCACTTTACTTGTTAACTTATTAAATTTAGCTTCAAAAGTCAAAGTGTAGAGTTCCTGTGAGCCCTTTTGTGTATGTAATTTTGATACTTAGAGCCTATATTACAACAGCACTTGTGTTTTTCATTCCCGTTAACTTGCGTAAATCGTTATAATTCACATAAAATTAATCGTAGCGTGTCTATGTTGGTCTCTATCCGCAGCAATATTTAAATGTTATTTCGAATTCATATTAAAGAATACACAAAAATAGTAGACCTAGTTACAGTGATATGATACATTGGGTACATCGTTGTTCAAAAACTTTTATATTGTACTGCATATTTAGAGGATTCTCACATTCTATATTTATACAGATTAAGTAAGAAATACGTATTTTAGAAACATAAGACTTCAACATTGCAACACTGAGATTCATAAAAATCTAAATTAGATGATTTACTAAGTTATTACCTTGCGCATACAGAAGAAAATGGGTTTATAAAAAATTATAGCAGAATTACTTTGAAGGCAAATTATTGGCATAGCTTTGTTGTTTTCGCATGTCTACTGCGAACTCTTTTAAAGAACGAAGTAAACACAAATTGAATCGGGTCAATTATGTTTAATAATTTTAATTAACCACTGCCATGGCAATACTCTTTAGCAACGGGTTCCATTAAAAAGTACAAAGTACAAAGGTAATAAAATCTTCTTTGCTTAAAAGTCTAATGTACGAGGTTATATTCGTATACAGTAATTTGCGGTATCCTGAATCGTAAAGGCCTGTTTACTGAACTCTGTGTCTAGGAGTAAAGAGCCTCTTTACGAGCTCGTAATAGTATATTACCTTACGAGATCGGTAAGTGTCTCAGAATAGGCCGATAAATAGTTGGAAAACAGTGTTTGCTTGAACAAGGTGCGTGATTATTGTTGCTATAGCAACTAAATACAGAACGATTTTCTTTAAAGTCCTAGTACCGTTATATTCATTATGGGCCTCATTATACAGGGTGAATTCACGAAACCTGAAGCAGAAAAAACAGTTGCTGCTTAATAACTGGACAAAATAACTCCGCCGATAAATATAAAGCAATAATTTTGTTTCGTACTAATGACTTACAGTGTTCTTTTTTTTTCGTTATATTAACCGTCAATTAACTTAGTCAATAGTTATCTATTATCTAAATAGTTTCTACAGGTCCAAACCAAATTCCAACAAAGGTGACCCAATCCGCGAGTTGCAAATATGTCGAGAATATTAATTGTTAATACTATAATATGGGTTACCTGAATTCTTCGTCACTCTGTAAAATTGTAAAATTTACATTCACCCTTTTCTTCTAATATGTGTTAAATCTGTCAGCGATGGCCACAATAGATTATTATACTACTATTAGTATTTACAATAATGAAAGTTATTAACCAAGCAGCCATTACACTTCCAACCTCAGTAAACCATTGAAATACCATACTTTGGGTGAGGAAGTTTGCCCTTTTGTCTTGAGCTGTAGGGTCAAGTGGGGCAAATCTAAACGGTTTTTGCATTTTGTAAGTTGAAATTACATATTTCGTATTTGACAAGAAATGGTTGGCCACTGTTACAACGCCCATAATGTTTCAACTCAGTTAAGCATATTCTCCAAATTGTACTCTCATGAGAGTTGCTATCTGACTTTGAAGGGCTGTTTACAATTACCCTAACAACTATCTCAAATATATGGGGTAATTAGAAACACATTTTACGTGTCCCATTGATCTAGTGGTGTTTTTTGGGGGAATATGTGAACAACTACGCAAGGGAACATTTTCACTGCATGTAACTTACTTTATCTGGGTGTTTACAATTACCCCTGTATAAAATTAGGTACCTACGTATAATCTACAAGTTAACAGAATAATAATGAATCATTGAAAAAAACAAAGACCTAAGATGTTATTCAAGTCTAATTCTTACAAAATACATCATTACATTTGTCGGTTCCGGTAGTAGGGCTTCAATCATTTCAAATTCAATCGAAGAAATACCGGTTTCTTCTTCAAAAACCACTCCCAAGTCTCCACTTTCTTCGTCTACACTATGTACACGGCATATGTATTTGTAAAACGTGCCTTTCCTGGACACTACAAGAAATTTCACCAATAAGTATCTTCCTGGAGTAAGTAAGTGCCATTCTGGCAGTTTATATTCAACTTCTGGATAGGCATATGCTGCAACTTCTCCAGTCCGGTCATTTACATTTATATCTTCACCTTAGTCATCATTATAAGGGACTTCATCGTTTTCTTCTTCGCTTGCACTATCCTCCTTTCGCCTTTTTTCTGTTTTTCTTTGGAAATCCTTTTGCCGCGAAGTTTGCTTTTGTTATTACTTTTTTCTACTTTCGTATGTTCTAATTATTTGAGTCTTTCCACAACTTCTTCAGTCGTTAAACCCTCTCCGTACTGGGCCTATTTCAACCTTGGTCTAGTTAATTAGTTAATCAGTATTTGTTGTGGGGAGACTGATTTCTAGCAAGTAGGCCTTCATAGGCCCTTTTTTCCAACCCCGTGGACAAGGTCTAGTCATGAAGGGTACCAGGTACCTTAGTCTTACTTAGAATTTTTCCGAGACTAAGAAGTTCCAACCCTAGCAAGGAATATTTTACATGCTACACATCGTAGTAACATGGGACCCACGGCTTTACATCACCTCCGAATGATGCCATTCTGTAGAGGTTTTCATTCGCATTTTCTTTGATTTTTAAAAACCTCACCGGGATGGGGGAATTTTCGACCCTTAGAGCAGTAGCCAGAATGCTTAACTACTGAGCTACGGAGCCCGGCCCTGGTGTAACTTTTAAGGGCTCCACAGAATTCCTGTTCAAGTCTACGTGTAGCATTTGAACATTTGCTAATGAGAAAACAGCACCCATATCTGAGGCAGGACTAATGCATTCTGTATTTACAGTGGCCAATGTAGATGGACTTGGTCTTAATTGTACTTGTACTGGTTCTGATGCCTTGGAGCTTTTTAAAGTATTGTTTGTTTCTGGTTCCTTTCCAATTTCAGCATTTTGAACTGTTCTTCGCTGATTGTCTTTGAATATCTTCAAATCAATTGGATTAATTTCGTCTTCTGGAAACTTATCAGCGTTTACTGTGGTCACAAATCCGCTTCTAATATTCTGTTCAGTAATAGCTTCTTTCTAGACCTCTTCTAAAAGTTCAGTAAATTCATTCTTCTTCAGTCGTCCTGCTCCGTTTCCCATATGTTTCTTTCCATAGGCAATAAGCTTTTTCTCCCAAGCGGTTTTTACGGAACTGAAAACACACTTATCAAAAGGTTGGACTTAATTTGTTAAATGACTCGGAAATGTTACTAGAATGATTTTATTTTCAAGTGCACAGTTGATGATTTTTAAACTTATGTAACCTTTGTGTCCATCGTACAGCAGTAATGCTTTCTGGTCGGGTAGATTTATTGTCATTCGTAAATCTTTAACTCACTTTACAACTACAGAATGGAACCAGTTAAAAAACAGAGGTTCCTCCAATCATCCATTTGTGGACACAGAATAAACTGTTCCTGGGTAAGTCTTTGGTCACGTCCACCAAGCTTATACTGAGGCTCCTTTGGAAACAATAAAGGTTGGCGAAGATGAACTATCAACCGCTATACAAACCAAGACACTTCTGTATTTTCTTCCCGAGCCACCTGATACTCTTGAGAGTGCTTTTTACTGTTCTCAAATGGCTATTATTCTAGATGGATCATTTCGAAAATCACTTTAATCAGCATTGAAGACAAACGCAGCATTATAAATTTTTTCGTCAATAACAACTTTTCCATTTTTTTATAAAAGTCATATATGACCTCTGTTTTTCCTTGAACCTTTCTTGATTTCTAAAGATGCTCAGGATTTTTAAAAGTTTTGTGTCTACTCATGAAGATGTAATAGCAATGTAAGTCAAGACGGCCATTTTCCAGTGCCGGAGGTTCGTGTTTGCAGAGTAAGTCATTCTAGCGAAAAACAAATGTGTACTTTTCTTCGCGTGCCCAAGAGTGCCTCCAGGAGTAACCCCGCGTCAAGTAGAGTCGGCATTCGGGCATTTCATGGGAAACCAGTTGTGAAGGGAAGCATTGAAATAGCTGCCGCTAAGCTTCACAGAGGGTTCTGCCTATATTGTGATGGTTAAGCATTTATGATATTTTATTTGTTCCTCACTTGTAAACATCAATTTATCAAGTCGCTGTATTAATCAAGAAAGTTTATTTTAACAAGTTATTAACTTGTAAAATCTTTTATTTGTTCCTCACTTGTAAACATCAATTTATCAAGTCACTGTATTCACCTTGAAAATGTTTCTTAACTGGCTAGCCAGTAAATTTCTTACTGGCTAGCCAGTAAAATTTTACAAGCGTGCTCATAGATAAATTCCTTAGTATGTGTCATATTGATGAATTTAGTTGATTGTCAGTTTCACATTTTGAATGAATGGTAAATTTCTAGTTATTTACAAGTGAGGAACAAATAAAGTATTCAACAATACACGCAAGGTAACAGGTTTTACTGGCTCCTTCTATTCGCCAGTAAAAACCCTCTTACCAATCTAGTAATGTTAAATACTATTCCCACGCCCGCATACGAACGCCGGTCGTTATCATAACGAACGTGTTTGCTATGAAAAATCCCCAATTCACAGTTTTACAGTGGGCTAAATATGTAATTTTAACCTAAGAATTGCTGACAATATGTCATTTTAATCTAAAAGTTACTGAAACTATATCATTTTGACCTAAAAATTACGAGAAATACACTGATATTGTCAGTTCTCACAATGAAGCTGTCACTCATAAAATTGTAAAAATGTACATTGTATGTTATTCCGTCCTCATAGCGGAAACTGGGGACGACTTACAACAAATATTGCATCAGTTTGTGATAACCACCAATATAATATGATAGTGTCCATTGATGAAACCAAATCATTAACTGTTGCAAAAGATCCCGTTCGGTGTAAATTGGAGATCGACAGGGAGGTAATGCAACAGGCCATGTCTTTTAAATATATGGGAGTGAATATCTCTAGCGACTGAAATTAATATAAAGAAGGAAAATCTCAAACGATACACGGAGCAACAACGTCCGGTTACCTTCGAGATGTAACATGGAAAAATCGCTATCTGCGCAACGATGCCAAAGTCAAAATTTATAGTCATGGTGAGACCGTTACTAACTTACGAAGCAGAATTTCGAGCGGAGACCAGCAAAACTAAGCAGCTAATGAGAACTACAGAGATGACTACACTAAGAGCGATAGCGGGAAAAACAAGAATGGATAGGGTATGGAATGAAGATATTCGGGAACAGTGTGGTGTGACAGACTTTGTTAGAATGTCGAAAGAGCGGCCCAGGACACAATTATAAGAGTGGCAAGAGATCTTAAACCGACTGCAAAACCACCATGAACACAATAAAGTGTGACGGAAAACAGGCACATGCCTAAATAAAAAACGAAGAAGAAGAAGAAGAAGCAGCACAAATGTATATTTTCTGTAGTCGTGGGAAAAATGGCGTACATAACTCGTTCGAAAATGTATTGTACGCTAGTATTTGAAGTCACTCGGCTCCGCTACGCTTCCCCTCGTTTCTCAAATATATTCGCACGGGGTCTAGGACAACTCGGCGCCGCCATCTCGGCGCCGCCACTTCGGCGCCGCCATCTCGGCGCGGGGCCAGCTCGGCGCCGGGACAACTCGGCGCGGAGCCATCTCGGCGCCAGCCAACTCGGCGCGAGGCCATCTCGGCGCCGAATTTAAGTTCGCAAACTGCAGTGTGCACTACGTAAGAAAATTATTATAAACAAATAATAAATAAAGTGATCGCCAAAAACATGGCATCAAATGAAAAAAAATTATTTAGAATTTTTTAGAAAATCAAACACTAACGACCAGATGTAATTGCAAAGTGATTACAAATGGCCCAAACAAAAGTTGTCACATGACTTCCGTTATCAGTAAAATTTTACATTTTTTTTAAATAATTACGAAACGCATTGAAATGTATTATGAAATAAAAAACTTTGTTAAAAATATTTGTTTTTCCATAGCAGATTTTGTTAAAAGTAAAATTCTTTGATATGGGACCTAAACAGAAAAGAAAATGTGAGAGGTCAAATTTGGCAGAGGATTTTGAAATTTTGGTATAGGAGCCTAGATGTTGATTCTAAACAATTTTTCTTAATAACTTTTTGTCGTATTTTCTACATAAAATGCACGCTACTCTACAGTAAAATAGGTTTTTTGAAAACTTCGAAGGCATACTTGATTTTTCAAAACTGAAATGCTGTTCGAAATTCGCCTTTAACCAAGCAGGGCTGAACCCCAAAAAAATGAAAATTTAAATCGAGAATTTTTTACCTTTTACAAGAGTCGTTTCACCTATCCGGGGACACACTGTATACAGGGTGTCCGGAAGATACGTGTACAACGAAAGACCACAAGTTCCTTGGCCCAAAGTATGATGATTTAACTCAACTTACCTATACAGGGTGTCAGGAAAGTCAACCGTGTCACTTATGGAGATACTAGGGGGCGCTATATGAAGTCGAAAATCTAATCCATTTTTGGCTTAGAAGCATAGTTTTCGTAAAAACCAATGTTGAAAATGAAAAAGAAAAAGTTGAGAACTGCTGTACTTTGCCTTAAATTGGAGGCTTGACGCAGTGTCTTGAGATAGGCTGGGAAAACAATTGTCACATATACCGTCTACATACATAATTTATTAGCTTTTAGAACACTTTTAAAAGGGAGTTTGATAATTTTAAATCCCACAATGAAGACAAAATATCGACATACTCACAGACCCAACAGCACCAGAACACCATACACAAAAAACATATCAGCATACTCCTGCACGGTGTATGTTTTTACTACAAAAGTCAAACACGCAATTATTTATTACATTGACATTAATTGACAAAACAACATCAAAAACACAAAAATGCAGTAGGTACCATACAGCGGTTCACAAAATTTGCGGTACCAATTTCAACAGTGAATTCTGAAGAAATTATGCTTCTAAGCCAAAAATGGATTAGGACTTTCGACTCCATATAGCGCCTCCTAGCATCTCCAGAAGTGCCACGGTTGACTTTCCTAACACCCTGTATACAAAGTTGCTTAGTTTATCCGCTAGAGGTCTTCAAAGATGATTAGCTTTTTTAATTTTTTTCAAGTAAGTCAAAAAATCTTTGATAGATTTTATTCATGTTTTGGCCATGCTTTTGTACCAGTAAACTACAGCATTTTGTGGATAAAACCTTAATTTCGAAAATTACAGGGTGTTTAAAAACGTCATAATAAATTATCCATCCATATTTTTTTTAACCACCTGTATAATCACTACCAACGTTTTTTTGTGAATAGCTACTTTAATTTAGAAGCTATTTCCGCTCTTACAAAATTTTATTTGGGTAAACGGTTTAGCCACAAAAAATAGTTTCTAAATTTCTACAAGCCTGAATCAGTAACTGTTACTTAACACTAGGATTTTAGGAATTTAGAAAATATTTTTTGTGGCTAAACCGTTCACCCAACTAAAATATTGTAAGAGAGGAAATAGCTTTTAAATTAAAGTAACTATTTAGAAAAAAAATTGTAGTGACTATTCAACTCAATTGTCATCTACCAAAAACTGACCAATAAAAATCTGGTGTGATACACTCACACAACTTCCTTTTACAGTGATCTTATAATTAGTCAAAAATTTCATTTTTAATTTTTAACCATTTGTTAAAAATTTTCAAAAATTACAAATTCTACAAAAACGGTACAAAATCGAGTGTTAGTTGAAGAGACAAATTTTCTCTAGAATTTTAAGGTGAATTCAAAAATGTAATAATATACCGGGTGTTTTATTTAAAATAGGAGTTAATAAAAAAAATAGAAAAAAAAACAAAAGAAACCCAATTTAGAAGTATTCAACTGGAAAATCACCTATCTCACATCAATACACATTAAAAATGTAAGAAAAATGTAAAGTTTAAAAAAAGTCGTTAGAGCCGTTTTTGAAAAAATCGAAAAAAACTGAAAAATCACAAGAGTAAACACCTACTTCCGGTTATGCGATTTTCTTAAAAAGCTTGCCGTCTCATCTACATAGTACACAAAATTTATATATGAAGTTTCAATGCCATACCTCTTTTCGTTTTTGAGATATTCTGTTCACAGACAGACAGACAGACAGACAGACACACAGACACACAGACAGACACACAGACCAATGAAAAAAAATATGTTTTTTGGGATCAGGGGACTCTAAAACGTGAAAATCTGTTGAAAACTCAATTTCGAATTTTTGGGGTGAATCCAATACTTCCTTTATAGTAAAAGGAAGTAAAAATACAAGATTTGACGTCTTTGAGCCAATAAAAAAAAACTATATTGACAATTTTCACTAGTGAAAATAATCGACAATTTTCACTAGTGGTATAGTGAATATTTTTTGACAATTTTCACTAGTGAAAATAATCGACAATTTTCACTAGTGGTATAGTGAATATTTTAAACAAATCTGATTTTTATTAGAAAAAGTCAATATTAGTGTTCTGTTACTATAGAAATTGCGTAGTTTCGTGCTAGATTTACTGAAAACTAATTTGAAAAAGTAGTTTGGATCATTGAATAGTCAAGGGTAATATCACAAGCAGTGGATATATTTTTGACAAATATTTTGTCGTTTCCATGTAAAATATTGCGTTTAAATTTCACGATACAAAATCACATCAAAAATGTCACGAGCCGAAGGCGAGTGACATTTAAATGTGATTTTGTTGAGTGACATTTGCAATAATTTCTATGGAAATAGCAAAATATTTTTAAAAATATATCCACTTCGAGTGGTATTTGGGACGACTATTTAATAATATTAATACATAACGATTAACTTTATTGAAAAATAATCCAACAATTAATATAATTATTCATTCACAATTAAATTCAGCGGAATACTTCCAAAACACAGCATTTTAAAATTTTTAAAACAAGCCACACAGTTTGTTGGGGTTTAGTGTTACGTAACCTAGCGATATCACTAAAGACAGAACATCGTTGCTAAGCGATACTTCGCAACAATGCTATTTAGATTTTGAGTACGTACATTGTTTTGTGAATATTTTGCATGGTGCCCAATATTCAGTGATATACTGCTGTTATTGGTTGAAAAAAGCAAATGTCTGCAATGTGATTGGCTTATATGTTATAGTGTTGAATAGTCTCTCGAATACCATTCTTAGTCAAAGTTAAGTAGAATATTTTTGCGATGGTATCACTACCCATGTCCATTGCGCTTAGGATTAGTACTCGTGCTAGCGCACTCGTCCTAATCGATACTAAGCGCAATGGACATTCGTGATACCACGGCAAAAATATTCGACATAACTTTGACTATTCATGGTATTATAAGTGATTATTCAGGGGTTGAAGCATTTAAAAAATTTAATAATTTTTAAAGCCCTCTAGCGACTAAACTAAGCAACTTTGTATATATGTAAGTTGAGTTAAATTATCATATTTTGGGCAAAGGAACTTGTGGTCTTCCGTTGTACACGTATTTTCTGGAGACCCTGTATACAGGGTAATTTTTAAGTTGATTCTTTCCTTTTACCAGGATAAAGCTAAATAAAGTAAGCTTTTTTTCATTTACCACTTTTGAGAAATATCAAAACTAACGGAGGTACAGGGTGTTAAAAGTTTCAAATTAAAAACTAAACTTTGGCGCAAAAGCGGCTGGACAATTTTATTTTTGTTTATCTCTGTTGTCAAGCAATTATCTGTCAACTAGTTTTCCACTGTAATTTTCTTAATGTTATTGCTACAATAATGGCTCATGTTTATGAAAATAATGAATGAGTGAATATGCTTATTACTAGAACGCGTGGCCAGCCTCCGTCTGGCCCTGCCAGCGTAAAGAAACGGTTAACAATAAAAATGCTTGCTTAGGCTGGTGGCCAGCCGACGTCCGGCCTTGCCAGCGTTAACAATACGTTGGTTTAATTGAGTCTGCAAACACCAGAGGCGCTGTAAACGTCGACAAAAACTAACATGTGCGTAAGGTATGTATAAAAGTTTAGTGATTTGTGCTGTCAACTCAGTAAATTAGTAAAACACTAAATAATAATTTTTAAAATATTTTCAGTTATTCGTTACAAAAAACATTGTACCTAACTCCTTCGGGAAGAATTTTCCAGAATTCACACTACATGCAGCACTCCCTTCGGTCGTGCTACAAACAAAGTGTTCATTCGGGAAAATTACAAACTTGTTAGGTTAGGTAAATAACTATTACTGTAGAGTAGCGTGTCTTTTATGTGGCCAATACGACAAAAAGTTATTAAGAGAAGTTGTTTAGAATCAACATCTAGGTTCCTATACCAAATTTCAAAATCCTCTGCCAACTTTGATCTCTCACATTATCTTTATGTTCAGGTCCCATATCAAAGAATTTTACTTTTAACAAAGACGGCTATGGAAAACGAACATTTTTTAAAAAGTTTTTTATTTCATAATAAAAAAAATTGTTAAAAATAAAATTCTTTGATTTGGAAAATAAACATTAAAGAAATATTTGTCATATAAAAAGCACTTTACTTAGAAAATGGCGTTTTTCAAAGTTGTGTAAATCCAAAAAGTGCTATTTTTCGGAATTTAAGCAAGATTTCAATGAGATTTTTTTTATTGTGTGGTAGTTTTAACTGACTGAACAATCTCAAGGCCAGAAATCTTTTTTTCGTAAAATGTGTCTCTATCTTGACTAGTAAATGCATGCTTCGTAATTATTTTAAAAAAACGTAAAATTTTACTGATAACGGAAGTCATGTGACAACTTTCGCTTGGCTCATTTGTAATCACTTTGCAACCACCTCTGGTCGTCAGTGTTTGATTTTCCAAGAAATTCTCAATATTTTTTTTTCATTTGATGACAGCTTTTTGGCGAACATTTTATTTATTATTTTTTTATAATAATTTTCTTACGTAGTGCACAATGTAGTTTGCAAATTTGAATTCGGCGCCGAGTTGGCTGGCGCCGAGATGGCTCCACGCCGAGTTGTACCGGCGCCGAGCTGGCCCCGCGCCGAGATGGCGGCGCCGAAGTGGCTTCGATTCGCACGGTATACGCCGACAGAGTAAGAAATATTAACATTTGCGATTCATGTAAAGTACCACATAACAGATTGAATCACTGGAAGAAAAAAAGGGGTGGAATGAGCACATATCGAGGATGGATGAAACAAGGCTCACCAAACTGCTAGGGTAGTAATTTGAAATAAACAGTTAAATGCCGCAGTCTGGATACAACAAGTGCATATCCTAATAGAAAGTAAAAGAAGTAGAAGATCAGAGAAATTCATAGTGGTAACATCTTTTTACTGGCTTTTCATTCAATATTATTTTGCGTACAAATAGGGTGTAAAAATGGCCAGCCGCATTTATGGTCTAGTGTTTAACACCAGGACCATTTGGTATTGCTTATTAAACAGGAAATATATTCATTTGTTGTTGATTGATGTGTAAAACTTGGATCGTATTTGGGTAGCTTGCTGGAACTAACAGTTTTAGATGAGTTCAGGTCAACTTTTGAGGTCATTACAACTAGTGCTCTTCATAACCTCCAACTGAGATAGATAAAATAAGAGATATTTAATTGCTTTTAAGTTACCAGACAATCAGCAAGAGCAAAGGTAATTTATGAAGTTAGCAGCGTTGGAGAGGCTTCATTGAACATGCTGTAGCTCATTCGGTTTTGCGATGTATAATATACGATATACCGTAATATGCTTAAATAAAAAAATACGTACGAGTCTCCGACAGTGTTTCTATAGTATGTCACATAACAAAGTATTTATCCGTTATTTGATTATCGAAAGCCAATGCTTCCTATTTTTATATTTTAGTATCTGGGGCAAAACCTTTAAAATAATGTTTATTCACAATTACTATTTTTCAATATCATCTCTCCAGCGAGGTGGAGAACGAACGTGTTCTGCTCTGGTATGCATATTACTTTGATTGCCACTCAATTACTATCCCACTCCAGCTATTCATCATCATCTCTCACGGTTTTAGCCTAAGGCCTGATGAGACTCAACACTCCATCTCCGTCTCAGTCTACCTACGTCTCTTCTTCCTCTGTGTCGATGGGCTCTTTTCATCTTTCTTTATATTCGTCGATTTTTCTAAACATAAAATTTATTCCCAATAAGTTTCTTCCACCTTTCTTTCGTAATTGATCTTGTCTAGTCATTTTACTGACCTTAAGAGTGTTATTTTTGCTGTTTGTATCGACTGCAGCGGTTTTGCACTGAGTGTCCAAGTCTTATTTCCGTATAAGAAACTTGTAATTACCATTGTTTTGTAAAATTTTACTCCAGCTATTACCCGACAGCATCGTCATGTGTCGGGCACAGTTCCATATGAGCCTCTGCGACTTTCCTTATTTATCGTATTTCTCCGTATGGTACCTTACTCCGAAGTGTAATTTGTAAGATAGGCGTGTCAGTCTTGTTTTGTTAATCGTCTAGAAAAAATTAATATTCCACGTTTAATTTCAAAGCAATTTCATACAAATTCTAAACTCCAATAATTTAAAACACTATAGTACTAGTTAATAACATAGAAAAATAAACTACTTTATTATGTCCTTAATGTAGCGGGATCTTACCGGGAATTATAATACAATGAAGCCTACCCGAGTTTATATTTTGTAGTACCAGATTATAACCACAAAGATAAACCCCCGAGTTTCAAATTTTCTGCAATTTGTATGTAAAATTCAAATTCTAAAGAGCAATTATTCACATCAATTAAAAGTTGAACCTTGAATTCAAAGTAAACTTTCCATTCAATAACTTCAGCATTAATTTAAGGGCTCAGTAACCCGGTGATTTCACTTCCTGGCGGATCGCAGTGGAAGTTGTAAAGACAGCAAGTTTAGGCGTAACTGCTCAAATTCGCCACAACATCGTAAATGCAAAATTTCCGCGAATAGACTGAATGTATAAAATACAACGACAGCGTTCCCTTCTAGCAGCATTGGATCTTTAAGTTATTGCTTTAGGAGACACACTTAAAGAGGTATTGCAATATCAAGTACTGGGGATTTTTTAATATTGAATTAAGAGGATTTATAGTTAGTGCTTGTATGTACGAGGGGATATGAGTGTGTTTTTATCAGAACTATTTTGATATGTTAGTAATGTAGTATTGACAACTAATTATTCTTAAAGAAGTTGTTGTCTTTATTAGGTACCAAAACGTAAGTTATTTTATACTAACGAAACAACTTTTTGGCGTTAACAATGTTTATTGTTTGAAATTAAATATTAAAAATTCCTGTCTTACTAGCTATTCTTAGACTCCTAATATGTAAAGACTGTAAGCCTATAACTAACCGTTTGGTTTACTACTTAATGCTAAACCCAGAGGCTGCAACACAACGAAAGGAAAGCAGTCGGCGCTCCATACGCAAAATCCGTGAAGAAAATGCGAAATTAATCCTTTAATGAGTTCGAAATAAAGAAATACTTGAAACAAAAGTTGTTTTAGTCGAAGTTACCACGAACTTTTATTAAAAAGTTTGCAGAAGGATGCCCCGTTTGGAGCTAAAGAATAATTTTTAACTTTAACCTTGGAGAAACTTTCCCTTCCAGTTCGTTGGGATTTTCTTATAGCCTACCATAGCTGGAAAATAAAGTAGAGATCTTATCAGTCGCTAAATTAATGAAACGTTGGGGCTTTAGGTAAAAATTCCAACGGTAATTTTATAAAAATGTCGGTTGCACTGATTAAACTGCAAAAGAAGTTCAGGTGATTACTTACGTTTTATTTCACAAGGCAGCGACCTGACGGCAACTGAAACAAGATTAAATCTTAAATTACATAAATTTCTTTCAACAAACTGAATATTTAAAATCACTATTTCTAAATCTCTTAAAGTTGTCATTACTGGTAAATTGAAAGTAGTATCGAATATCTGCTCTAGACTTGGTTTTGTGACAAAATATCAGGCAATTAGTGAAACCAAATCGATTGATTATAAAGGAGCTCAATTATAATATCACTATTAAAGCTTACGTACTTAATTTTGATACCATAAATATACTGATTACATTGCAGTAAAACTACATATCTAATTATCTAAAAGACAACCACAAACTTCGGTTATGTAGTTTGTCAGATATCAGAAATAGTTAACAATCTATTGTTCCTTCTAACTTTGTATTTGAAGTTCGACGTGCTTGTGGCAAGAAAATCTTGATAATAACATTTTTGTAGAAATGTACGGCAAAGTTACAATCAAGTTGGATTGCTGCCATGAAAAGACAAATTTCACAAAGTTTTTTAGGTGCAATTGAATCAGTCTTTCTCATTCGTTACAGTTTACTTGTGAGCTCACCACTACTGTTTATTTTTAAACTTGGTATTGAAATGTATAAAATGCGAAAGTTATAACAAATTTACACATCGTAGCTAATCCATAATGTTTATGCAACACAAATAATAATGCGAAGAAGTTAATTATATCGCTCGAAATGCTAAAATCGTTGTCACATGGTTGTTTTTTAAACGAAATGTCACTCTTTATCACACTTTATTCCATACATTTGAATTAGTTGATTTATTTCCATCTGATATGTTTCAAATTTCAGATACAAATACTCATAGTGCCAATATGCAGGAAGCAGAAAGAATAGAATTTCCTAATTATATATAAGCAATGGCGTGCTCGAGAACGAGCCCTGATTGAATTCCTACGCTTGATTGATGTTGAATGCCGTTCCGTATTTTAGGGTTTCCTGGTATGATGCCAAGGTATCCATTACTCAGGTTACAGTTTCTGCTCAGCAGAGAATTATATTGTATTGGGGAAATAGTAGGAGAAATTGTCTGCCTATTTCCACAAGTTGTGCACTTGAGTTCAGTACTACAAACTCTAGAATTATATGCTCCATGAATTGCTGGATACTGACGAATTGGCCAGACGCTTGAGCATTTAGTTGCTTCTGAAACTGTAACGGAGTTATATATCGCTGCTTTAAAGTAATTCCTGCTAGCGACAAACAAGGTAAAGAATTCTTGATGTAGAGACCTCACATGTGCAAATAAGCATACCAGCAAATACGTTTTTTATGAACTAGCAAATTGGCCGTATTTTTTTTTAAATTATGTGCATAGAAAATCTCGATTACGTATTTTGTATGGAATGTCACGGAAAAACTAGTTGAATGTGGTAAATAATAAAAGTTGCACCACTCTAGCCGTATACATTATTAATATTTACTATAACAATATACTGCATCAAGCGTTTAATTTCAAGCTATAGTATAAATAACAATAATAATAATAATACTCTGGAGTGTTGGCTAGCAGTTAGTTTAAGATATTTTCCATGGACAAAAAAATGTGGCTAAAGGCAAAATGAGTACGAAATATGGTGAAGGTAGTGAAAAAAAATGTTCACTCAGCATTCGATGACCGCAGTCTTAATTTTCGCATCTTGCTGTGACTGAATCGGTGTACCCACCTAAATTAAATATATTTTATATTGTACTGCTGCATTTATGCACTGAGTATCTGATTCGATATGCGGTCTACCATGTATAATGCTAATGTACAATGATATACAGGTCCACATATAGGCGAAGTATGTGGTTCAATAAATAAACCCAAAATTGTTTGTTAATTATACTTAGTTAATTATTCATTGTTCCCCTATAACCCCGTCGTTAAGGAAAGCAATAAACTAATTGCCAATCGTATAATTAAGTACTTTCAGTGCCCATTATTCGACAATTTGGTTGTTTTTGAAATTGTTTATTAATTATGGTTAATCATTCATACTTAAGAATACTTAAAAACACAGACGATAAGTTTATTGCTTTTCTGAACGATGTTAGAGATGTATATGTATAAATACTTATAATTAAACCATTTTTACTGTATGCACATCTAGTTAATTAAACATAATAAATATTTTTGACGATAGATCGCTTATTGAACCACAAGACTTTACCTATGTTGGTCTGCATAGTATGTAGACCTCATATTGAACCAGCTACTTTATGGTAGACCGTATTATACTTGGTAGACCGCATATATTTCCCATTGCCAAGGAGCATACTTCTGGTGGAATTTGCCCATTAGATCACAGTCATAACAGTTCTCCCATTTAGGCATACGACCCTTCTCCCTCATGCTGAACTACTAGAGCCCCTTTAAGATTGCTATCTGATATAAATAGGGTTTCTACTGTATACAAAAATGAAGACTGTGCCATAAAGAAAATATAAACAAAGCTTATAATGTTGCTACCTTTTTAAAAGTTTACTTATTTTAACTGAAAACTGAACCCCGAAGATATCAACACCTGTCTGCAAATACTTTTTAAAAACTTTGCTTCAGAAAGATGAAACATTGAGACAAGAATGACACTATATACTTCATGCAAAGTGCTAGGCAGCACCGACTAGCATGTAAAGCGTGATAAATGCACAAATTCTTGACGTCAACTCTGTAAAGAGCTAATTGAAATTTGAAAATGAGTAAGAACAGCAACGGTTCTGCTTAGGAATAAAGTGTATTGGCTTCCTTTGTCGAGTGATTTGAGCCGCAGTTTGTTTATGTTGTCTAAGACATTTTCGTGCATGTTGGCATTAATCTCCGTACTAGGTTGTTCCTAGGCAGCTTTCTTTTATCCTTCCTCAGATTGCTAATCATTCTCTTCAACCAATGTCCTGTTTTAATCAAAAATTGTCTGAAGAAGCTAACTATGTTTAGCGAAACGTTACAAACTTTTTACGTATTTTTAACAATAAAATAAAGTTTTCTTGGTAACACAATGTTAAACTGATTATTTTAGCTGAAATCTTTCTCTGATTATATAAGGTGAATGAGAGGTTCTGATAGATATGTGAACCCTTCATGGTATGAACATGATTGCTAGTGACTACTCATCAACCTTGCATGAAACTTAATTTGCAAAAACAGCTGTTAAACAAAATTTAAAACCTATAAGCTGGTCCGGAAAACACAAAACTAATATCTCAGGTTACGTTCAGATTTGAATTTTATATTAAAAGAATTCTGTAGACTATTTAAATCAGAGTAGTTCAAATACTCAAAATTTTAGTACAACTGCTCTACTCACTTCAATAATTTATAACCTCACAAAATTGACTTACACCACAACGCGCCTGCATACAGCGTTTTATTCTGATATTCAAAAGCGAAATTTGCAAGGAAACCACAGGTAAACTGAATCAAATCTACCGCCTAGCGTTATCTAACTTGGTTTTTTCAGGTTGTGACGTAAAAACGTCTTGGATTCCTGTGAAAACTGCAAATCCAGGCATAAATCGCATTTTCTAGTGACGCCACGAGATTTTCTGGCATTTGGACGTATCTGGATGCTCGGAAATACGATGAATCTCTTCAGCAAGGTGTGTATCGAAGTCCACTGGCTTTGCGGACTCCAACCACATAAAAACCTGCCTAATCGTACCTTTTAAAATATCGCCGACTACGCCTCTGGAGCTGCTGCTGGTGACGCCAACGCCCTTATTTGCTGGAAGTCGCTTCCTTGGCACGAAATCTTCTTCTCGGATGTTTTTACACCTCTTCCCGACCTGCAGGACTAGAGATCCCTGGCTTCCGATGTTGCAATGGACTGGTATCGCAGTTTGAAATTTCCAGGTTGTCGGAGCTGAACCCGCGCCGATCTTGGATGGCACAATTTCATAAATTTTTTCGGTGGAAGAACTTTTAATAACACTTCCACTTATGCCCCGTGACTTGTAGAATAACTGTGTACACTTTTTAGACTTTGCAAATAACGTTTATTATATAAAAACACCAAAACTCGGGAGCATCATTTGCCCACAAGTTCACATTACAGAAATTATCTTCTATTTTTTAAGAAAAGAGCATCGCGTTACCTAGTAACCGCAATCTAATATTGTTTAAACGAAATAAGTTTTGGTTACAATTTCACATAAAAGAATATAGTTTGATCAACATGTTTGTTGCTTAAAACTAGAAATTATCTTTATTCCTTATACATAAAAGGTGTCCTTTCTTGTCAGTTTTAACCACGTCACTGATTATTTTTCATTTCAGTTGCCCTCGTTCTGCATTGCTCTTTGCCAATTCTATCTTATTTTGTTTTGATTTCCATCTACCCTTCAGCTTGCTTGCTTTTCACTGGCATGTACGTTCATTAATAACTCCACGCTCATATTCAGCATGCACAAAACCAACCTTTTGCATTATTTACTTACATTTGGTCCGGCTTCAAATATGCTCAAACCTATCATATTACTTATATTATATTAGCCATCTTAAATTGTTCTTTTATTCACTGGCTGTACGTTCATTAATAACTCCACGCTCATATTCATCATGCACAAAACCAACCTTTTGCATTATTTACTTACATTTGGTCCGGCTTCAAATATGCTCAAACCTATCATAGTACTTATATTATATTATCCATCTTAAATTTTTCTTTTACTCAAACTTCAAATTCAATCCTTCCGAATTCTGCTTTTCTTATGCTAGCCTGTATCCCTGTAATTATGCTTCTTGCATCTCATTTCCAATGCATCTAATTACTTCAACTACTGTCTAGATGGCAATTAAATAAAATATATCAATTCTGTGCTTTAATTGACCTTGTTCAATATTTCTCTATGCATACAGAATTAAATTGCGAGCATTAGACCATCTCAATATATTTGAAATATGGTACGTTACATTATAGTTCCATCGTGGAATCAAACTTTGAATTAGAACTTTGTGCCTCCATCATTTGCCTAATTAATATGTAAAATTTTGAACTGTCCACTCGTGAAAAGCCCACCATTTTGTGGCCCGTGAATAGCACAGTTTTTTGAATTGTCATTTAAACATTTTGCTTTAAAATATCGTAGTTAATTGTTCATATAAATTTGCTTGTTGGAGACATAAGTGTTAAATTTTAAATAACCGAATCACTTCTGAAGTGATAGTTTTAATCTAACACTTTGTATCTATTTAATTTTTCTGAATTATGATGGTTGAACATTGAACTTTGTAAATTCCGAAACATTTTATATCTTGTGCCAATAAGTTCTATTTTTTATTTCTAGAGCTTTAAAATTGTGGAATTTATTGCGTGTCTGATATTTGGGACTTATTTGCAACTATCATTGAGGAACTCTGAATTTATTATTGATTAAGATGGTGATTCTTTCACATATATACTAAAGCATACCTATTTAGAAGTGATTGACCACATTTTATCTGTTCGCCAAGAATTTTACCTCGAATTAATATCGTAGTTGCAAAAGCCTTTGACCGCCAAGTTTTTGTTTTGTGTGCATCACTATTTTGGAATAAATTAGTGTAGAGGTGTTGGTGCTATCAACTTTATTCTTGGCGCTGCTCTTATTTCAACGTTGTTTAACCCAAGAAAGGCATTAGCAACTTCATTGAGTTGGTCAAGCACTTTTCTTTGTAACCTCGACACATTTGAAACCAGCAACATAACTTCTAGCTTTTTCATCATAGTAAGGTTAACCTAGTCGGGCATCTGGCCTCTCTAAAAACGCTTCTAAAATGATGGGGTGTGCACTCCAAGATATAGTTTAAAAAAACGTACACTATCTGGAATGACCTTGGGGATCTGAATGTGGAAGGCTCCATTCCTTTTGCGATTCAAAAAAAGCAGAAAGAAAAAGATATTATTCGGCATTTCTTTTATTAGAAAAAATTTATGAATTTTATGTGTACATCGTATTCACAAGCAAAGTTTTGAATATTTGTCAATGATTTTTAAACCAATGGAAAGCTTATTCCTTCCGGATTCAGACGATATCAAATTAATCACGAAATTATTTTTAATAAATGCTGCAGAAATTGTTTAAGCAACCAGGAACGCGCAGTATAAAATTCAGCATAGAGGTATTTTGTAAACTATTGCATGTAAAGGCATATTTCCAGCGTATGAAATTTATAGAAAAGAGTGGAGACATTTTTAGTGGATGAATTATCTCTATTTTAAATGTCAATGTATTAGCTTTTAATTTGCTTTAGAAACGCATACTTGTGTATACATTGCTTTTCTGGTAAGACACGGTAGCACGCTTTACATGACAAAGACATTATCTTATTAGGTTGGTTTGTCTATTGCAAATTTTAAAATTACGTTTTGTAACCTATTAAATTAGGCCTATATGGAAAATAAAACTTAATAATTATTATTATTAAAATTTAAACCATAAAATTGTAACAAGTGTATTATTTTTCAAGTAGGTAGCGTTAGCACAAAAATAATCAATACACATTTTTGTAAACTGGTTGCTTCTTAAAAAAGTCATAGCTTTAATTTTTCCATTTTTTCTTGAATCTTCTTGTGCTTATAGCTGCTTTATGAGGAAAGCTCTGCATTATCTTTATGTTTTTATATATTCGCCGTTAAGTTGTAATAAATAGATGAAGAACATGGGGTACTTACTTTTAATGGTTTTGTTTATGTTCGCAAGTAAATTAATCTTTAAATTTCTGATTTTTAGTAATTACAAATGACATTATTTAAGTATAACCAATCAGCGTAATATAATTATGAGTAAGTATAATACATACAAATTATTTGCAAGCACAGTATATTCGTATCGCTGTTCAAATCAGTGATCCTTAAAGAGCGCCACGCGTGAAACTCAAAAACTGCAGCGGAAAATAAATCGTATTTTTAGAACAATACAACAATAGAGATAATTCTTTCACCAAAAATGTCTCCATTTTTTTCTATACATTTCATACGCTGAAAGTATGCCTTTATGTGTAATAGTTTAAAAAATACCTCCATGCTGATATATATACCGTGCGTTCCCGAAACGGTTTGCTTGAACAATTTCTGTAGCATTTGTTAAAAATAATGATGTGATTAATTTGACATCATCGGAATCCAGAAAGATAAGCTTCGCATTGGTTTAAAAATTATTGAGAGATATTCAAAACCAAGCTTGTTAATGCGATATACGCATAAAATTACTCATTGTTTGTAATAAAAAAAAATCGAAATCGCAAAAAGAATGGAACCCACAGTCAGATCATCAAGGTAATTTCAGATAGTGTACATTTTTTTTTAATATATCTTCGAGTGCACAACCTACGATAGAATTTATGGTGCCTGCTTTCTGACTAATTGTTTTATGTGGTAGCAGAACCCATCCAAAAAAACTGCACAAATTAAGCAAACCGATTTGTAAATACAAAAATGCATTAAGCAAGTATTTAGTGGTTTATACTTGCTGTATTGTGAAACTCAAAGTTTCAGGTGAATAAATATGCAAACTTCGGCATACATTTCATAATGATTTATCAAAATATTCAGAGCCGTTATATGTTACCTAATACGAAAATATAGTGTATAAGGGGACAGTTGAAATTATACTCGTGTTAAAACTTATACAGATTGCCGCAAGGAGAATATGCATGCGGCCGTAGTGATGTTTAACAAACGAATCAATGTGCGATAGCTGTAGGTCGTTAGAATAATTATAAATACAAGGTATATTCGATTTTTAAATTGTTTAAATACAATTGCGGCCACATGCAAGGTCCCCTTACTTTTGCTATGGTCCTAGTTGCCTTCCGCAATCTGTATACAAAGTATCAGACAGATCTGCCTAGATTAGAGCATTTCAACTAAATATCCTGTATGTTACACTCTAACCTAATAGTAACCGTTGCTTTGAATGTGTTTCAATTATAAGTTAATAGATTACTGAATTTGTGCAGAGCACACATTTCAATTAATCGCTAATAAAAAATGTCCATTTTCATTACATCTGAATGATCCTATATTACAACTCGGAAATCTCTTAAATCACCTCCCCCTTAGTAAAATATAAGTAAAAGGTTACGTAAAATTATCAAAAGAGTGTTATTGCGACTATCGTCCTTTCAGAAACGACAAGTTTTGCTCCAGTATTAGGGCAGGTTTAGCTAAAAAAAGGTAATTTGCTAATTAACTAGATACAAAGGCAGTAATTCCGACATAAAATTGTTCATCTCTTTTAATCATGTACTGCTAAAACTGGGATCCCTCTAACATTGCGTTAATTAATAGGAACGTACACGTTTCACCAGCTAGGCTTGGAATGTTGATGCAACAATCGCTGTTTCCAAAGTTTCCGCCTCTAGCAATTTAGTTTAAAATGCTTTCGAAGTGTCTGCCCCGTTTTGAAGTTAATTTCCGATTAAAGTTTAGTGACAATTTGAATTTATTGCAAGGAAGTGGGCTGATTTGAAATTTTTGGCACTCTGTCAGTTTTCAGAGTTATACTAAAAACTGTTTCCGCAAAGAAATGAGATATTTGAAAGCTCACTATCATGAAGTGTTTATATTAATTCAGGAAGGTTTTGTTTCTGAAGTCACAAAAACTCCTAGATTTTGCGCTAGACTACTTTCTTCGAATATGGTTTTTAGCATGCACATGGTTCTATATTTAGCACTTAAAAATAGCGGTCGTAAAAATGGTATTCGATGTTAAAGGCTTTTTACTAGAAATTGTTCAGTTTTGTGCCAATGTTGCCAATTTTTTGCATATTACGACGATTGCCATATATTTGTCATCTCCAAATCGCAGGCTACTAAGTTGGAAATTTCGTATAGTGTCTCGCTTTCAAGTTTTACGAAATTTTAAATTGACCCACAACTGAGTACATTCATGTATAGCGACCGTGTCATCGACGCCCCGTAAATCAATTTATCGTTTCGTAACCCTCCTGAATCTCGAAGAAGCTCTGGGAAGCTATTAATTTTGCTTTAGTTTTCGAGCCAGGTATTCTATTTTCAAACCTGCCTTCATTATACAATTTCGACCGAAAGCAATTCAATACGTTCAACCAAGATTTTTTGCCACACTTGGGGTCTGTATTTGCCTTTGGTTTTCACATTTTGTCTCCCAATTAAACCGTTTATTTTTATCTAATTGTGCATGTGTACCCTGTATGCTGTGAAATAAGTTTTGAAGAATATTCTTGTTCGTAGTGCAGTAACGCCTTCGGTATTCTACACCACTTTACCAATATTACATTTACCTGTAGAATTCTTTTGCATCGGCTACTTTTGCTGATACCGAAGCGGGAGAATTCTTGGGAATTGTTTCGGTTACTTGTTTTTGTTGTGGTTATAGATGCAAGACGAGTCCACTTAAATTTAGTGATTTGTATTTTATTTTAACGGGGGTTTCACAATTTCTTGTATAATTTTTATTTATAAAGCTCAATGCATTTTCGCGTCTCCAGAAACAGGGTAACGTTCATATATTGGAGCTGAGCATGGTACACATTTTTTGTCATCTAGAAGGTTCTCTATTATGGAATCCTCATTGTATCACAGTCACTCAAAATACTATGTTCACTTTCTAAAGTTTGTCTCCGCACCTCGGTATCTTTCATTGTACTATTACTTTGGAATCTCACAAGTCACAATACTGTGTTTGGTATCCTGAAATTCTCAACTTTGTCGAGATATTTCCCAATTCCTTATTATTGTATCCTTGTTTTATTTAATGCAGTGTAAAATACATTAGCTTATTCTGCATACATATTTGTGTTGCAATTATTCGTTGATATGCACATTGTATCTTGACTTTTCCTGTTACCTCTGCCAAGGCTATGGCTATGGCTTCTGCATTATTATTATAAAAATTCAGAGTAGGCGGACAGTGGCCGATTGGGTTCATATAAGTATATAGGAAACACATTGGCAGTATACTGATACATAGATACAAATTAAGGTTTTATGTTTTTGAGCACACCATTTGGATCTTAATATTCAAATTTTTTATACGTTAGTCTTCATTCTCCAGTATTTATTTGTCTATTTTTTAGTATATTTAGCTTTTGTTTCTTTGTATTTTTACATTCTGCTTTGTTCCTTTTATTATTATTGCTTGCTCTGGTTTTTAAATATCCCATCAAAGAGTGATCTAGGTTCGTAACTGGAATTTTCAAACAGATGAAAACGAATGAATTTAAAAAATCTTTAATTTGATACTAAAGATAATAGCGAGTAGCTATGGTTATGACAAAGATGGCTGCTATACTGGCAATGCTGTACTAAAGGTAGGGCCAACAATTTGAATTGGCCAGTAAATAATTTATTTGATATGCGGAGATGACTGTTGGCGAAGTTTGCAAATCTATTGGGAAAGTTTGAATATCAATATATCAAACAGCTATAGCAAAGTCGAAGCTACATAACGTTCCAGTACTCATGTACCTCTCTATCTGTTTGGTTAGATACGTTAACAATATAAAAATAATTACTACAATGGACTTATATTAGCACATCTTTCTATTTAGCATTTCAGACTCATTTATAACTAAAGTATGGATAAGCAAAATTCCAATTCGGAACGAAACCTGAGCTCCATAAATTCTAAAAATAGTTAATAATGTAGCACATACTGTACCGTTTTCTACTAACTTTAAAAGCGCCTAAACTTCCATAATCGTGTAATTCCTTTTACTACAAAACTTTAGTAATATATTCCAACCTTTATGCTGCTTCCTAAAGCATGTATTAGCAGGATACTCTATTTATCTATTAATGAGTAAGATGAGCTATGAACCCCTTAGTTGAATATTCAGTGAAAGTTTGTATTTAGTTAGCTTAATCCCTGTCATAACTTTTACTAGAAATATTTATTGTAGTCGCTTTTGAATGCGATGGAAGATTAAAGCTAACGATATTATACTCTGATTATTTTGATATATTTTTTGGGCAACCCTCTGACGCTTACAATATTGAAGGTCTAGCATCAAATAAACATACTTCCATTTACTGAAAAAGGTATTATTGTTGTAGGTTTGTAGTAAACTTGTCGGTGATATATTGCTTGTTTTGAATGTATTCTGCTCCTTTTATTGCTTGATGGTAAATATACAAAACCGTTCCTAGAGTATAATTACAACACACACTCTTTCTGATTTAGGTATTAGTGTAAATTTGTCACTTTCAATAAAATTACTTGGAAAGCAGTTCTCGTCACTAATGACTTCCACTACCAAAGTCTATATAAAGACTTGAAGCTGTGTCTACAAAACTCCGATAATATTAATTATATTTTGCAATGACAACAAAAAGAGTAAGTGTCATTCTGCAAAGTAGGTATTAGACAAGCGGACGAAACTAATTTTTTCCAAAGAAAATGCTGACAGTACAGATAGGTTGAGAAATGAATGTTATAGACAAACGAAACAACAGACTAATCTAACTTAAACTGAAACGGCTAAATTGTACTAAAATATGTGTATGTTTTTGTTTAATGTAACATTTACATTGACAACATTGATTAACTTCCAAAATTCAAACAATTCAGCAAGTGCGCTATTAATTATGTAAACAAATACTTTGCATTCCCATCATATCATATAACACACGTTCTATTAATGCTTAATTAAATTAGTACCTGATTAGTATTACTAGCATACATTTCGTCAAAAAATTATATACATATGTAGCTTTATCTTGAATAGGTTCTTACAAAGCATCAACTGACTACATGAATGTTACAAAGAATTCTGATTTCGTAATTAAGTGGGAGACACATTATCAAATACTAAAAATTCAATAGCTGATAAAAACATGTACAGAGTACTACCATTGAGCATATGTGCTTGTATTTCATACACAACTCAAAGGCGTACGATACCATCTAGTACAGCAAACTATGGGAAAAGTTTATTGAAATACCTACAATATCACGGTCGTACATGACAATCAAGCAATAGTGAGAATCGATACTTACTATGCTACACAGTTTAATTATTTAGCTTAGTAGAATATGGGCTAATAACCACGTATGCAGAAGAACAAAGACGGACTGCCAAGAATGTTAATATTTTGTATCTACATATTCTTCAGACACATGAACTATTAGGGAAAGTCATAAATAAACAAGATGAAAAGGTTCAAGCTTCTTTTCGATAGTTCTGCAGAGTGTTGGGATGAGAGTGGTTTTGTCATGCACTCTTTAGGATGGGAACTAATTATTACGAAGCTTAGAAGAAGAAAATGTGTTTAAAATCAAGTCAGCCATTTATAAATAGGTATCTAGCGTTAGCGGAAGGTTCGAATGAAACAGAAAGCGTCGATGCCAATCTATCGATAAATTATTAAAAAATATTGCCCGCAGCAACAATTGAACACGCAACCTGTTGATCATCAGTTTAGCATTTTATCCACTCGATCTCTAGCACTTCATAGTTACGTTACCACTAAAGAAAAAATCGGCTAATATCGCCCAAATGCTTTTCAGCTATTTGCGTTAATATTCCACACAAACTGGAGTAAAAATCATTCTCATAGGTTGTGGCGTTTTCAAGATAACGTGTTTACTCTCTCTCTCTCTCTCTTTCTCTCTCTCTCTCTCTTTTCAACCTATATCGGTCCACTGCTGGACGAAGGTCTCTTCCAATTGTTTCCACTTTTGTCTATCTTGTGCTTTTCTCTTTCAGTCTTTCCCTGCTGTTCTGGAAATATCATCGGACCATCGTGTCTTGGGTCTGCCAACACTTCTTTTTCCTGCGCGTGGTCTCTAGTCCATTATCTTCCTAGACCATCTGTTATCCCGCCATCGCGAAATGTGTCCCGCCCATCTCCATTTTAGTATTGCGATTCTGGAGGCAACGTCAGTGACTTTTGTAGTGTTTCTAATCCACTGGTTTGTCATTCTGTCACGCAGTGTTATATTCAACATAGCTCTTTCCATAGCTCTCTGACTTACTACAAATTTCTTCATTAGTCCCTTTGTTAGAGATCACGTTTCGGAAGCATATGTGATAACTGGTAGCACACATTCTTCATATACTTTAGTTTTAAGACACTGAGGTAGTTCTGATTTAAAGACGTTTTGTAACTTCCCGAACGCAGCCCAGCCTAATTTGATCCTTCTTGAAACTTCCTTTGCTTGAACTTCTTTGCTTATTGTTATTACTTGCTCTAAGTATATGTACTCTGGGACCTCATCAATATCATTGTCTTTTATTTTTATGTTTGGTGTAACATCAAAATTTGCCATCACTTTAGTTTTGTCCAGGTTCATACGTAGTCCAACTAGTTTTGAAGCCTTCTATAATTGACTTACCATATCCTGCATATCTTGCTGATTTTCTGCAAATAGCACTATATCATCGGCATATCCTAAGTGTGATAGATATTCGCCATTTATATTTATACCTTTTGTATCCCACATTAAGGTTTTAAAAAGGTCTTCTACAGCACTTGTGAATAACTTAGGTGAAAGTATATCGCCCTGCCTTACTCCTGTTTATGTTTATTTGTTTCGTTTTTTCATGCAATTGTATAGTGAACGTTGCTTTGTCATACATATCCTTTATTAGTTGAATGTACCTGCTGTCAATTCTATGTCTTTGTAACGCATCCATAACGGCCCATATCTCAATGCTACCGAATGCTTTTTCGTAGTTTATGAATGTCATTACTAAATGTTTATTGTATTCATTGGCTTTCTGCACTAATTCTCTTATGGTCTGTATGTGGTCTATCGTACTGTACTTTTTCCTAAAACTCGCTTGTTCAGGGGGTTGGAATTGATGTAATTTGTCACTAATTCAATTTGCTATTACTTTCATAAATACCTTATACACATGTGACAGCAGCGATATTGGTCTATAGTTTTTCAATTGTGTTCTATCTCCTTTCTTGAACAGTAATGTTACGATTGATTTTTGTGAGTTTGATGGTACTTTTCCTTCATTCAGACATTTATTGAAAAGTACCTGAAGTTTTCTTACTAGGTGTTTTCCCCCATTTTTTAGCAACTCTGCAACTATTCCATCCTCACCAGGAGCTTTGTTATTTTTCATTTGGTTTATTGCTGTTCGTACTTCATCACTGCTAATTTCAGGTATATCTTCTGTGTAGTGTTTGGTCAGTTTTGCACGCGGGTCTGTTGGAGCTTGTTCTTTTGTCGTTTTAGACTCATACACATTTCCATAGAAGTTTTCAGTTCTTTTTATGATTTCTTTGCGTTCATGGATTATCAATCCATTTTCGTCTTTTAGTTTGAATATTTTACTTCTTCCATTTCCTGTTTTACATTGAAATACCTTCCTTTCTCTATTATTTTCTATCGTTGTTTTTATTTGTTCTGTGTTATATCTGCGTATATCTTTACAAATTTGCTTCCTAATAGTTTTATTAAGTTCTACATATTCTACGGACGATGTGAATGTTCTTCTCCTTCTTTCTTCTATAAGCTTTTTGGTTTCATCGGATAATTTTCCTATCTTGTTTACAGGTAATTTACCGATTGTCTTTTCTGCCGCTGCAATGACGCCTTGAGTGATATTCTTCTCCAGGACATCTATTGTGGGATTTGTGTTTGCTTCTATGTCGTTTTATAATTTATCGTTTAATGTTGTCTGGTATTGTTCTCCCTTATTAATATTTCTTAATTCTGCTAGTTTAAATTTGGGACTACGAGTTGTCAACAATTTTTGCCTTTCTAATTTTAAGTTTATAGCCATTTTTGCTCGGACAATACGATGGTCGCTGCCCGTTCGAAATTTGTTCAGTACAGATACGTCTTGCATGATGTTTCTTCTATTAAAGATTATGAAATCTATTTCGTTTTTTGTACTCCCATTAGGGCTACTCCATGTCCATTTACGATTTTCTTTTTTGCTAAAATAGGTGTTCATTATGTGCATTTGTTGTTTTTCTGTGTAATTGACAAGCATTTGTCCTCTTTCATTGCGTGTACCTATTCTAAAAAAACGTGTTTACATCCATGCTAAACTATATTTTCCGACGTTCCTTTACCGCCAAAGTGGTTGTTTTCTGGAAAAAAGGTATGCAGTTTAATGAGACCTTTCATATAATTTTAGTTTACTTACGATTGACTGAGTAGTTGCGACAAATACTGTAAATTGGCAAAAATGGACAAGCAGGAAAGTAAACCTTTTACTAAACGTGCCGAAGTAAAAATTGATAAGTGACATGATTAGTACATCTGGTAAATACTACTATAAACATGAAGAACAGCGCACAGATCAAATGTCTCAATTCTTCAAGTATTGCAAATCACAGATCTACTCTCAACTGCACAAAAATGTCCAAAGGATTAAGTTTGTTTGAACATATTGCAAGATGAACGCCTATTAACTTAGAAAGGTGGTAGTACAGAAATATAGCTACAGAAAAGAAGGGAAGGTCGTAATTGAAATGAGCAAATGTGCTATAATAACCGATTGGGATAACCCTCCATCAGGCAATGCAAGCAGCCGGAAACAGAAGTAAATACCTACATCAATACATTAGTTAGGTATAGCAATGTCTTCTGCGGGAAACTAAGCCTGAAGCCAGAAATATATAGATCTCTTACAAAGTTTTTTGTAATTTATAGTTTAACATACTGTTTAATGCAGTTATGGTTTCAGCAATATAGTGCAACTTGTAATACTTCCACGTGAAGCCTCTCTCACCAAGACCATGAGTTGGGGATCACATATGCTCATAGTGTGATGGGTAATCATGCTACATTTTTTTAGAAAATTATTATTTACCATATCTAGCAGGAGAGCCGATCGTAAAAAATTACACTTAACGCGCATCGAACAGAAAACTATATTAAATAAAAGTTTATGACATTTTTTAGGGCGGTCTACCGCAACCCAGGTAAAAATAAAAGAGTGGTCTGTTGATGTGGATGTTTAAATAAAGGCAACCCTGCATATTCTTAAAAAGTAAATTGCAAGCTTTCGTTTAAGTATAATCACAACCCAAACGACCACCTAGGTAGGTCATCCCTTCATTATCACGCGGATTGATAGGGTTGGTCTCGCAATGAGAAAAAATGGGAGAGATACCCGTATGGTTTCAGATAGTACACATCCTCTATCGAGTGAGAATTTTGTCGTAGAACTACCGCTAAAGGGTTGTTGGCTATTACTGATTGCACGTAAAAGTTGATTTTTCGTATGTTCCAGAATAAAAAATTAAAAAACTATAATAGGGTTGTCTTTAACAGGAAATTATCAACTTTTATTTAATATAGGTTGTTACGGTTATTTTGTCACTCCCTGTAGTTCTGCATTGCTAGTTTTACGCCTTCGTTAATTTGCGATTTCTGTGGGGCTTGTTATCGTTATCGTTCAGGCATGATTTTGGCCTTGCTCGACAGCGTTGAGGTCGGAGCGCTCTCGAGGCCGCATTCTTTTGGCTGAGCGCGACCTTTTTGGTTTGGCGGAACGCGGCGAAGATGTTTTATGCTGGTTTTGGTGATCCGCTTTGTCTTGCCGCTACATTTTGTTAGTTATGGGAGCTTTGGGGCCTCGCTGCAAAGCGAAGCATGCGAGATTTTATTCTACGCCATGCCGCATCTAGCCTTCGATGCTCGTTTGCCCAGTTCACCCGGGCAAGCCGTCTGGGGCACAATTCGAACAAGCCGTCTTGGGCACAATTCGAACAAGCCGTCTTGGGCGGAATTCGAACAAGCAGCCGTGGGCAAAATTCGAGTAATCTGTCGGGGCAAATCAGTCTTGGTTAAATCAGTCTACATAAGCAGTTTTGGGCAATTCAGTTCGAGTGTGCAGTTTTTCCGAATTTCGAGGAGGTAGCTGTCGCCGCCGCTATCTTCGATGTGCGACCTTGGCTTGCTGCGTGTTCTCAGGGAGATCTTCAGCACGCCTGGACTCTTGTTAAGCATGCTGAAAGTGCTCGACGGAAGCCGCTAACAGGTTGTACTTTAGACTGTATTTAGATAATCATTTTATGACCTGTCCGTTCGCGAGTGTGCGCGGCCGCTTCTCGGCTTGCGGCAATTTAAGTTCTGATTTTCCATTAACGTCCGCTGAACCATTATTTTTGTTGTTATGCAGATATTGGTAAATTGTGACGCATTCATATTAAGAGTTATGCTTTGTCGATTGTATTGTGATATTTTAAATGCCAATTATACTGTGATATTTTATTGTGTTTATTTATTATTTGTTACTGCTACCGATGTTTGAGTTGTGCTTTCTTTCAGATTGTTTGTGCTACTGAGTTTACGGATTCTCGTTCTACTGCCTGGATACACTTGCTTATTTTGTTAAAAATACCGTTGGCGCCCGTTTTGCATATTTCGTTCATAGAACTGTCACACGCCGTCTTCGTACTGAGCTGGTCGGCAGGCAATTGTATCCAAGTAGCTATGTTAGGTTTGATTTTGAGAGATTAGCCAACGGTAACCCCTTTTGATGATAATAAGATTTATGGCGCCCAACGTGGGGCGTGTTTTTTTTGTAAATGTGCCTCGGCACTTGTTTGAAATTTTGATATGATAAATTGGTGCAGTAACAAATTATGTATGATATTTTTGCCAGCATTTTTATATGATGCAGTGTCTAATTGTTATGTTTTGCTATTTGTGCATGCTAGGCTAAGTAGTATAGAATTTTTAACTATCTATATTTGATCATGCATGTGTCGTTGGAAAATCATTACGTGCGATACAAAATTTAAATTTCAGGAGTTGATGTCAATAACGTTTTGTTGTAGAAGTAACTTCTGTTGAGCTCATTCCGTATCGCTCGAGTGTACTAGCGTTGTGCTTTATTCCTGGTTGTAGTAGCCAAGTTTTTGTCACTTTAGATCGTTGATTGTGGAGGTTTTTCACCTCTCTTTTTGATTTGGTTTTTCGCCTCTGTGATTGATTGGTATTTTTGATGGCTGCTACTTATTGTGGTGTACTGTGCGTTTGTTTTGGTGAATCTTCTGCGAGATCAGCTTCCGAGGTAGCCAGATAGTGTGCACATTTTGCAATGTGTTGTTGTGTTGCCCAAGTTCATTTCTCAAGTTGCTTTGGAGCCCTTGTTCGTTGTTTTTTTTATTTTTTTTGTGTTTCGTTTGAGCGATTGATTGGTTACGTTGTGAATTTAGGTAGTATGTTGGGATTTGTTGCAAGAGTATGCTTTGGTAAGTGGAGTTTCTGAATGGTCTCGGTTTCGATTGGTTGCGTGTTCTTGAGGTTCTGCGAAGTTAGTATGCTTGAGTTTTTCTTCCTGTTTTGTCGTCCTTCCTTTGTGGAAGTTGTTGTTTTCCTTTTGACTTTTCCTGTTGAGGTGCTGACCCTGTTAGGAGTGTGTTGGTAATGTGTTTGGGGGGAGTTTGCTTTGCGAGATTCTTAGGCCGTCCTTCAGTTGGATTAGCGCGGCTTATTTGTTTGTTTCTTATCTTTCCTGTTCGATTGATGATTGGGATTTTGGGTCGACGTTAGTGAATTTGAGGGATTCGCTTATGCGGATTTTTATGATCTCTCAGACCATCTTCGTAGTTTGGATTTGGTGCAGTTGTTCATAGTTGGTTCTGTCATCTTCTGGTTCGTTGATTAGGATACTGGTTCGTGTTGGTGTGTTTGGGAGATTCGCTTATGCGGATTTGTATGAACTCTCAAACCATCTTTTTAGTTGGTTTGGTGCGTTTATTAATTGCTGGCTTTTTCATTTCATTTTCTTTCTTCCCCTTTTGGATTGATTGTGAGTATGGTGGTTTGAAGTGGATATGCTTAAAGGGTTTTGTTTCGCAAATTTTCCTCTCAAGCCGTTTCTTATCACTCTTATCTGTTGTGTCCTTTTTTCTCCTCTCCTTTTAGTTTTCCTTTGTGTTTGCATTTGCTTTTGCGTAGGGCGAGCTTAGCTTGCTGGATTGTTTGGATGCCCCTTTGGTATGCTGTCGTGACGTTCTCCGCTTTAGGCGGATTTGGCCGTTTGATGCCAGTTGTCGTGTCCGTCAGCAATTTTGGTATTTTTGAGTGAAGTTCAGCTATCGTGCTGCTGTGAGTTTTTTTGTTTTTTTTTGTTTTTGGGCATCCATGACGCTTATGCGGATTATTTTCCACAGTAAGGTTCGTCCCGCGTTTGGTGTCGCTTTCGGACATGTTTGGCGATTGCGGACGGTCTCTGTTGCCCTTTTGGAGGGTCGACTTATGTCGGATTAGTTGGGACCCGACTCTTTCGCGAAGCCTCTGTCCTTTTCGTTTTCTTTAGTCTCTTGCTTTTTGCTTTCGTTTCGCGTTTGGGCTCCTAGTGTAGGGTGGTTGGTTGGGAATTTGTAGGGTAGGTCACTATTAGGAAACGCTTTCATCTTGTTTTTCTCCTCTTATACCGCTAGGGTAGGTTGGTAGGGCATTGCAGGGAAGGTCACTGTGGGGAGCTATTTCATCTAGTTCTTCCTATAATAACACTGGAGTAGCTTGCAGTTAGCAGTTGGGTTTATTGTGTGGTTCGACTTGCATTCGTGTCGAGTGAAGTTCATCTTTCGCTTTAGTGTAGGTTTGAGTTAGCTTGTTGGGTTTTGTTGGATACCTTTTGGGATTTTGGTGGCTTAGGTGTTGTTGTATGGTTGCCTTCAGCTATGCGTATTGTGTTGTTTTTTTGTTGTTGTTACGGTATCCATATCGCTCACGCGGATTTCGATCCACAAGTGAGTCTCGAATCTTTGTTGTGGTTTCGCTTTTGGGCGTGCTTGGAGATGGAGAACGGTTTCGTTTACTCATTTAGAGTACGGCTCGTTCCGGATTTGTGGGACCTGCATCTGTTTCCGAGTCATTGTTCTTTAGTTTCCTTTTGAGCCTTTGTTGCCGAATGAAGTTTTTGGTATGATCTGCTGCTGTGATTGGTTATTCCAGCTGTTGTTGAATTTTGTGTGAGGTATTGTAGGTTGGTTGGGCATTTGTAGGGCAGGTCACCTTAGGGAATTATTTCATCTAGTTTCTCCCTTATCAGCGCTGAAGTAGTTTGTTGGCAGTAGTTCGATTTGGTATTTGGTTTTGGTACTTTTGGCACGTTCCGGATGTTGGACTTGCTGTAGAGCTTATTGTTGTGTGAGGCACTACGCCTTGTTGTTGAGTTGAATCTGGTGGGGACTGCTGTCTGCGTGCACTGTTTCGGTTGTTGATAGACTTCTAGTGAGATCTCCACTTGGGGATGTGATGTGTTTGTAGGTGTTGTGTGTTGTGATCCTTTGGGTTTCGTATATCTTTGGGGGTGGGTTTGTGGTTTGTTCGTGGGAAGGGTTTCTTGTAGGTTTTCGGTTTCGCAGTGCCTTGACTGTGGGGGTTTGCTTTCGCCTCGGGGTTTGTTTTCTTAGGAAGTTGTCAGGGGGGGGTACTCGTGAAGATATGGGGTGATTTTGGGGAGTTCTTGGGGCTGGAACTTCTTTGCGATGGGTTGCTACGGGACTGTTCACCGGCACAGCGTTTAGATCCAGCAGCGACGAGCAGTCTCGATCCCTGTCGTGGGGTTGATCTGGTCTCGGGCTTCTCCTGGAGTCACTACCGTCTTCACGGGCAGTTGCTGTGTTGTGGTGTGGGTTTGGGTTTTCTATTGTAATTATGGTTGAGATTTTTCATCTGGTTTTTGATCAACTTTGTCGTCCTTGGCTGAGCGAATGTGCGTATTATTGATCTTAGCGTAGAAAAATTTCTGCGAAATATTTTGTCACTCCCTGTAGTTCTGCATTGCTAGTTTTACGCCTCCGTTAATTTGCGATTTCTGTGGGGCTTGTTATCGTTATCGTTCAGGCATGATTTTGGCCTTGCTCGACAGCGTTGAGGTCGGAGCGCTCTCGAGGCCGCATTCTTTTGGCTGAGCGCGTCCTTTTTGGTTTGGCGGAACGCGGCGAAGATGTTTTATGCTGGTTTTGGTGATCCGCTTTGTCTTGCCGCTACATTTTGTTAGTTATGGGAGCTTTGGGGACTCGCTGCAAAGCGAAGCATGTGAGATTTTATTCTACGCCATGCCGCATCTAGCCTTCGATGCTCGTTTGCCCAGTTCACCCGGGCAAGCCGTCTGGGGCACAATTCGAACAAGCCGTCTTGGGCACAATTCGAACAAGCCGTCTTGGGCGGAATTCGAACAAGCAGCCGTGGGCAAAATTCGAGTAATCTGTCGGGGCAAATCAGTCTTGGTTAAATCAGTCTACATAAGCAGTTTTGGGCAATTCAGTTCGAGTGTGCAGTTTTTCCGAATTTCGAGGAGGTAGCTGTCGCCGCCGCTATCTTCGATGTGCGACCTTGGCTTGCTGCGTGTTCTCAGGGAGATCTTCAGCACGCCTGGACTCTTGTTAAGCATGCTGAAAGTGCTCGACGGAAGCCGCTAACAGGTTGTACTTTAGACTGTATTTAGATAATCATTTTATGACCTGTCCGTTCGCGAGTGTGCGCGGCCGCTTCTCGGCTTGCGGCAATTTAAGTTCTGATTTTCCATTAACGTCTGCTGAACCATTATTTTTGTTGTTATGCAGATATTGGTAAATTGTGACGCATTCATATTAAGAGTTATGCTTTGTCGATTGTATTGTGATATTTTAAATGCCAATTATACTGTGATATTTTATTGTGTTTATTTATTATTTGTTACTGCTACCGATGTTTGAGTTGTGCTTTCTTTCAGATTGTTTGTGCTACTGAGTTTACGGATTCTCGTTCTACTGCCTGGATACACTTGCTTATTTTGTTAAAAATACCGTTAGCGCCCGTTTTGCATATTTCGTTCATAGAACTGTCACACGCCGTCTTCGTACTGAGCTGGTCGGCAGGCAATTGTATCCAAGTAGCTATGTTAGGTTTGATTTTGAGAGATTAGCCAACGGTAACCCCTTTTGATGATAATAAGGTTTGTATTCGATGCACGTTAGTTGTCCTTTTTGCGGTCGGTTTTTGAACTAATTGAGTGTGTTAAATGTGGAGCTCACAACTGGCAGGTAGTGGATTCGAACCCCACACATGGATTTTTCCTCTACTCTCTCCGGCTACCATACCAACACCTTTGGTGGTCGTCACTTTTGTATAAGGGCATTCTTCCCTAATTCAAGGAGTTAGACTAGCCACCTTCCCAGGCCGCGGCCCAAAATGACTTATAAAAACCACACTTTGTGTTGTTTTCAGCAGGCTCTCAGCGTACATTAAGAGGAAGAAGAAACAACAATCACCTTATCAGCTACTCCAAGGTGATTGTTAGGAAACAAAGACGAGACCAAGGCACACATTTATTACGTGACCTCTCGATTATAAAATATATGAAATGATATCATATCGCTTTCAGCGATGACGTATCAAGGAATGGTTTCAGATATGTAAAATAGAATACCAGCCGCAGAACACCCCGTGGTGTTTTTTAGACGAGAATTTAGGGTGTGAAGACCCCCCGAGTGTAAAATGAGAAACGTTTTAGAAACTTCATAAGTTTATGAAGTAATTGAAGAAGATACGGAATGTGAGACTATATTTTTTCAGCGTACAAGATGAAACACACAAAAATGGAGTCGCTGTGGGTTATTAGACCAGGGCTGTCCAACATGTGGCCCGCGGGCCGCATGCGGCCCACCAGGATATTTATGCGGCTCGCGGATCGAATTCCCCCTTAAGTCCACCAGTCCTGATCTTGTCCTCTCCTTTTCTACCTGGGCTCTCCTGTCTGACACTGTCTAACAGACTAGGCCTTCAACCCTTACCAGACTAGGCTTCAAGGGAGATGACGTGTTGTACTGTCAGCCCGAGAAGTTTAAATTTTCCGTAAGAGCAAGACTGCTAGAATTCGATTTCACCTTGATTGTTGAACTTTCTTGGAAAATCGAATCCCTGAGGCTATAAGCCTGTCTTAATACTCTGTACTGTCTTGCAGGGCTAACTGTTTAAAAGCCATTTCCGACCGCCTAATTTTTAAACGCAAATCCCGGCCCCCCGAGAGATGAAATACGCCTCATAACCTCATTTTACTAATAATTAAACCTGTAACCTGTAGGAATCGGAGCCTCTACCCCGCTTGTGAGCGGCTAGAGTCCTGTAGCTGCCATAAACTCACACGCAGGGCCCCTTTTTGGTCATTAAAAGGCGAATTCCTGGACGATCGATTCCGCAGCCCGTAAATTTCCTACCGGGGGAATGTCAACATCATTTTCCAGCTCAAGGCGAATAAATTCCATCTGCAGAAGTTGACACCGCGTTCGCTCCAAGAACGAGGCCGAAGGTACCAGCAACCTCTCCACCAGGATTAAGGCACTAACTCCCGCCCCAGGTAACCCTTAAAATCGCTAAATTCACCGGAAAATTACAGCTTAAAATCACTACTGAGTGGAAGGTCAAGTTTCCAGGAAGAAAAGACTCACTCAGCCCATTTCCCGAAGAATCGGCGTGCGTACCGCCGGACTACTAATAGGGACCCGCAACACTCGCCGGTGCATTGGGTTGCAGCTGGACCCACAAAACCAGACGCCGGTCCAGAAGAACATGTTAATTTTAAATAATGTACAACCCAGATTTATTTTTAATTAATAATTGTAACTAGCTAAAACATTATATTTGCTTTGGTAATTATCTGGTGTTTTACCTAATTGAATATATATTTGAGTGAACGTGTTTCTCCGATTTGAGCTTAACCCGAGGGGTAAATCTTTGACGCCCTTAGTAAGGGGGTGAAACGTCACATCTCTATACGTAAATTTACATTAATTGATGTATTTTTTTCTTTTGTCAGCATTTCAAGAACGGAAAGGAATTAACTTAAAGTGAATAGTTTTTTTTTGTTTAGAATCACTTCTAGAACATACGGTGTAAGTTTGTCGGTTACCTCAGGGAACACCCTGTATATCTCTTATATGTTTCAATGCTTTTTGTAATGTAACCTAAGCTTCTTGAATAAATAAAAATTAGTATTAAAAATATAAACGTTTTATATTTATTACAAATTACTCACAAAATCGGATACGACACATTTTAAGATGCGGCCCTCGTAACCATCAAATTTTGTGCAGTGGCCCTTGAGTTCCTTCAAGTTGGACAGCTCTGTATTAGAGAATCAATTGCAAAAAGCTGTTTAAAATGTTGTCCCTCTTTCCGATAACGTACCTACCTATTACTGTTGCAGCTTTACTGTAATCCGGTAAATATTAATATAATAAGTGCATCCCCCACCACATATTTTGAAGACCGTATCATTAAAGCTTTCTACAAACTAAAACAAGAATTTTCGAAAATTACCAGACAACACGATATTTAACCAATCATGGGTGACTTTAACACCGCAGTTGGTCAACTGATTTACTGACTTTGTCTCAATACGCATTAGGCCTCAAAAAATAAATGGGGGATGGCTTAATCGAATTTTGCCAAAATGAATGGTTTCTCCTAACTAACACTAGGTTTGATTTATGAAGGAAGCTTTACATCTGAAAATCGTCCCAATACGGACATAACGGTTTGTTTGCTCGGGGCCAGATTGACTTTGTTCTTTTCAATGGACGCTTCCAAGATAGTGTAAAATTCTGCAAAAAAACATCCAGGTATCAACTACGGCCATTTTCTACTGTGTCACAATGAAACTTTAATTGCGGAATATATCTGCATAATCGACTGCTTAAAATTACATCAGCTGGTCTTAAGGCATCACAAGCTGCTTTTTGTTCGATCCTATTAAGTCTACTATTTTCTGTGAGACTTCCAGACTATTATAACAAAATGTAGGCACTGTCCGAATAACTTGCAAAATGAATGGCATTGTCAGTGAGAGTGTTTACCTTTCATGATTTTTTAGAGTTTAGTACAGGGCTGTATAGTAATCGAACTACCCTAATCCCTTATGAATTAGTTATTTGATTTTAATGCAGGTTTGTTGTTAGCACTAATGTCTTTAATAATAACATTTCGAGTTATTTTGATGAGGACATTCTATAATAGCAACTATAATTACCAATAACTATCGTATATGATTATGAACCTGGATAACTTCTATGGTAAAGCATTTATTGGATTAAAATGTATGTCTATGAATAATGGTTTGCCAGAGTGTGTATTTACAACAATGTTCCCATAGAAATCTTGGCGCTGATAATTAGAAAACTGGATTTGCAACAAATGATTAAAAACAAAAAATAGAAATAATGCTAGCCGATTCTGATACGCCACTGTATACTGCTTTGTTTAGATTTCCCTACTGTGTGGTTGTGTCTATCAGAGATTATATTCCACATAATTATTCTGCAATCCGTAGATTGTAGAGCTTTAGCTTTGAACCGATCGAATTGAGTGTTAATAACTTCAGCTATTGCCGTCGCATGCAATAGTCACTGCATTTGCGAATTAATACATTCCGAATACAATTACGACCAACATGATTACTGAATGCAATTGTAACAGTATTGCCATTACCTACTCCCCAAGCGGACTGAAAAATATTTGGCCCCCCTAATTCACTTTACGTTTTCTAATTGCAGTTACTCTAGTAGCAACCATTTAAAATTAACTCTTACTAAAATATTTTCCCACGAAGCATTCAGCATAAGCGGTTTCACATATTCCATTTATTCTGAATATATTCCGGTATAAAAATACGAGAAACGCGCTAAGATGCAAGGTTAAGCTCGAGCTGAAGCGTTTGCTTTCATAAATCTTCAGTCACTTAGAGTAAAAGCTAAAACCTCACTTTCATTATGCCCACCTGGAATCCATAAAGATTTCGGGATGGTTTTTCTCTGCTCGCGTTCCTCATATACCCAATGCATTAAATTATAATGAGGAATCCCAGGCCAATCTGATGGCCCTTTCCCAAATACGCACACAAGACCCGGTGAAATATTTAATATCTACGTGACGTGACAAAGAAAATTTAAATTTGCTTGGAGGAAAAGCCCCGCCATTTGTTACGTCGTAAAATAAAATAAATACGCCGCTTAAGGCTGCAGTTTGCAAAAAATGTAGTGGGCCACTAGATCATATCATGATTAATTGATAACCGCTCGAAAAGGGCAGGCAGTCGGGCTCGGAATTAAACGAAAAGTTTGCAAAGGGCCGCTTTCCATCTGCGGTTCATAAAAGATAGCATCTTTGCATTTTTGCATCAAAGATGACTCGGAGAGCTGCTCCCGCGTGTAAATACTTTACGATATTATACCCTAAGAAATCTAGATGCGAACAATGGAACAGAAATAAAAGTTTTAATTTCGAATTCAGCAAAGTGGAGTCGCTCGCAAAAAGAAACCTCCATTTCTTTGTCATCGTTCATCGGTTTAATTTAATAATGCTGGGTAGCAGCAAACGAAAAATATTTTCTTCTAGAAAATATTACGAAAGGAAATTTAATATTTAAACTTCGCTGCAGTGGTAGCAAGAAACTTATTTAACTTTTTACAATTTTACTTGGTTGTTTTAAATGTCTCCAGCGAGGCGCATTAAGAAATGTGTCTCGCGCAGCTTGGAGCCTCGGTTAGTTAATAAAAAATACTGGAGAGTAATTCTAAGTGCCCGTTATGAGACGTAATAATTTCCGGTTCAAAGATTGCCTCCAGCTTGTACTTTATCGCTTCTGTAAATTTTGCGAAATCAATGCACTTGTACGCAAAATAAAATGTTAACTTTTCGAATACGATTACGGATAGAGACATTACCTTTAGCAAATTAAGACTTCTTGCAGACTTAATATTTCAATTGCCTGTATTAGAGCAGAGAAAATGTAACCCGGTCTCCTTAATTTAATATTTTACATACATATCTTGAGTTGTACCAGATTACAAATTATTGCTTTTGGTTAAATAGAGAAATTTTTACATGATTCTAGAATCCACACCTTAGATAAGTTGTTCTAAATTAAGTTAAATTGATACCAAAACAGTAACACCGGCGATATATTAATGTTCTAATAAGGTTATCTGTAAATAGGTCAGAAGCACATATGAAATACAGTGAATTGCAAGTCTCCGGTAGGCTACTTAATTTTATTCTCCTTGGTGTACCGAATAATTTCTCTCAGTTTATTTCAATTGATTAAATCTTTTTTCAAGCATAAATACCAAAACAGTGATTTTGCTTCGAAATCGAGGGGTATTCCGTGGGGGAATTTTGGTGTTCAAGCTCCAGGAATTAGTAGGAAATTAGAAGAAATCGTTGGGGATTAGAGGAATTAGTTTGGGAATTGCGGGAATTAGGTGAGGAATTAGGGGAATTAGGTGAGGAATTAGAGGAATTAATTAAGGAATTCGGGAATTACTTGAGTAATTAGGGCAACTATCAGGAATTACAACGCAGCGAACGCAACTGCTGAACAGGTTACTTTGAGATGGAATTGGATGAGAGATAAAGCAAAACAGTTTAGAATCTCAATTGAGGGATTTTCCGCAGATGGCGGACCTTGAGGAGTAAATCGCAAAAATTCCAAAAGATAAACATCTCCTTACACCTTCTGATCTTAAGGGCGAAGGCAAGATGAAGTTCGCATCTTCGAAAAAAATGTGTAGTTTGAAAGTAATGGAGCAATTGAATTCCACAGAATGAGGGCACTGTGGTTCAAGACTTTAGCCAGCAATTCACTTTGGGGGGGGGGGGGAGTCGAGCCCTGGACCAGAGACAATTTGTAGCAACTTCATTTTAAAATAAGCATATTTTATAATATTTTAGTAAATATGTATAAACCGGTGGGTTGGCTAAGGCATTTCGGGGGGGGGGGGGGGGAAGTAAACTCCCAAAACTGCCCCTTGCCTACGGCCTTGCTGTGGTTTACCTTAAACTTATGCACTACATTAGGTCGTCTTTTCTGGATCCCAGTACAGAACTGAGTACCAGATTATATCACATCTGGTATGTTGTATTTTATATTAGAATATGGAGAGCCAGCATTAAAGGTAGTAAGAAATATCAAGCAAGGCACAACTTCTTGTCCAGAAATTGCTACATTTGCATTGAGCTGAATATTCATGCCTTGATTAAACTTATATTGAATCTCACAGATGGTCAACTAAAACCAAACATGTTTAGCCCTGTGATTTTTAATATTCAAACATGAGAGTCTCTATTTAGGGCTACCAGGTCAATGACCTCCACGTATTTCACAGTAATAAATTTTAGTATAACAGACATGCTGAACAGATTGATAAAATAAAAACAATAAATGATACCATCAACGATCTCAGGGGGACGTTTACGCTTCCAAGAGAAGACAAGTGGCTAAAAAATAAACTTAAGAAACAAAATGTACCAACTGAAGACGAAGTACTTAATTTGGATACAAAGGCTGAAGTCAAAAACTTCTTCATAATGCTTTAGCTGATACGGAACAACTTGGTATCAATGCAAAAAGAATGACTGGATCTAGTAAAAAAAAATCCAAATAATGGACAGGATATGGTTTTGGAATTAATTTTTGGTGAAAGCAGTTCAAGTGAAACTTCTTCTGAAAGTGACTTTGAAAGATTTCTCTCAAAAAGTGAGTACCCAATATCTCTCCGAAAAATTACCATAAGTAAAACTCATATTTGACAATAAATGGTCAATAATTATAAAATCCTCATACTGCTGGCTTTTGGATCAAACGGAAGAGTCCCGATCGATAGAAGCGATTTATCGGCGCTACTGGAAAAGCTCACAAGAAAGCAGCGAAAAGACAGCCGACCTCAACTTCTAAAATCACCAACAAAAAGCGATAGAAAAGAAATCAAACAAGGGACAGTGACTCTACTTCAAACTTTGACTCAGAAGAAGATAGAATGATGGCATTCGACAATTCCGATTCGGCTGATGATTTGGAAGAGCGTTTGCAGCTCGAATCTGAAGAAGTCTTACGCGAACAGGACTTGAAATTAATTTAAGTAACTATTACGCAGTTTTCTATGAGCAGTCATGGTTCATTGGTCGAATAATTGAAGATGGTGAAGACCAGCACTACAAAATAAAGTTTTTAAAAGCCCAGCTCAACACTTTTATTTGGCCTCGAAAAGAAGACGTTGATAATATTCATAAAGATTTTCATCTTCTACGATCCATTAATCTGATTGGTAAGGGGCCATTTAAATTAAAACGGTTGGACCTCCTCAATATTAACGATATATATAAGGGCTTCGATGATCAGTAAAGCTATATATTATTAATGTTTTTGTTAAGTAAAGTATATATTATATGTATTTTATTTGTTTTTATATAAACGTGAGCTACTTTCTTATGTTGTTTTTTATATGAATAGAATGTTTATTTTTCATGGGGTTTTGTTGCAAAAATTTCCACAACTAATACTTATTTTCAAGATATTGTGGTAATGACCGCATAATTTAAGGTAGAAGAGGTGTTTTGGAAATTGCGGTCAGGATTTTAAAAAAATGGTCGAAATCTATGTGGTCGACGTTTTGACAATTTTATTTCGCCATTCTAGGAGTATTTGCATAGACAACCAAAGCATTATTAAAGAAAATTATGGTGTTATAAACACAATGACTAATTGTACATTTGAACGAAAAAAGCATCATTCTTGCGATTATATGACTGGTGTTTACCATTATCATTAATGATGCCATATTTAGCCTGTATGTATAGACTAACAATGTTTGGTTTGTTTATCTTCAGAATCCCGAGCATAACACAACAAAATTGTGTAAACTTCGACCACGTTGATATTTGTTTGCTTTGAAATTCTGACCGCAATTTTTAATATACACCTTCTAGGACTAATTGTCTTGCTTATAATTTTTTAACTTAATTGGAGGGCATATAGTAATATTGTCACTTTGATGTTATTATTTTACAATAGGCAATATTACACTATGAGTGCTACCTAGTTACTTGTGGAGAATTAGAGGAATTGCTAAGGAATTAGAAAGAAATTAGAAAATTAGGAAGGAATTATGGAAATTAGTAGGGAATTAGGGGAATTTGTAGGGAATTGGAGGAATTATTACGGAATTAGAGGAATTACTAACTATCATGGGAATTAGTGTACTTCCTCGTTTGAAATTGAAGACGCTGAAATGCATTAGAATGAATAAATAGTGGCTTTACATCTTAGTTATAGACAGCGTCCTGTAGCAGCAAAGCTAGTGCCATTGCCATTCGATGCCACTGAAGAAAGTAAGCCTAATCGTGGATGAGGCAACTCAGAATGGTGACGATCCTGCGTGACAACCGCACGGAAGCAGCGTCACTAACCCATATATACAGTGTGGAAACTAAGTAGCCCATAAATTCGTTAACTTTGTTAATCTTCGTTTTCGGGAAAACATCTCCAGGGTTGTTACAGCGATTAAAATTTACGTTTGGAATGTTACGTTGTCATCAATATTGTAGCGGTAGCTTCTTGAGACTGATAATTAGTTATAAGAGTATTTCTAGGTAGGAAATTATTTTGAAAGAATAAACTAAGTAGGAATAAAAAAGTACAAGGGGCGTTTTATGCATTAAAAGTACAAGATAAACATTTGAGATTTGTTTAACGAATGGGAGATTAAATACAGTTAGTTAAATTGTGAATAAGTTATTAAAGAGGTTCGAGCATATAAGTTGATTTAGTTGGGATAGTTGTTTGGTAACAGCAGCGCTTAGATCTTAATTTGTATTAACTGACAATAGGAATAACTGAATTGAAAGCCAAATACAAATGATTATCTGAATAAGTCAATTATGAAATGTTACTAATAAAATATATCATATAGAAATGTATTCCGGAGTGTTCGAGTGTAAAAAAAATTATATAACTATTATTGCTAGGGAAAATTATATTTTTAAAAAAGACAAGCATTTTTTTTTGAATTTGTAATATATATTTTGAGTAAAAGCAAATTTGAATAATAAAAACCCTTTATTAATATGGTATTTAATTTCTGGATGCTATATTAAAGTAAAAATTAAAGAAACGGCGAATAAACGAATTTTAATAAACAGACTGAATAGATAAAGTAACAAATGGTATGAAGAAGAATAAAAACAGTTAATAATGGTAAATAGTCTTCATGGAATAAATCAATCTGTAGAGGATTTGGATAAACTGCATAATAGGAAATGTACACAATTTCTAGGAAATGTGTATAATAAAATTTATTTCACACATTTCCTGATGATTTTTAGGCATTATATACATTTCCTAGGAATTCTATATAATGACGGATTACATACATTTCCGGTAACATATATGCTATTTTATAACGTGAGTATCAATGCTAATGATCAATGTTTGTCCCAAGCACAGTTTTTGTTACTTTTTATGCTTAAAACGCACGACTAGATCTAGAAAAATCAACTGACATTTCTAATTAACTTCATATGAAATAAACCAAGTTAGCTTGTATGTACCAAATTGATAATAGCGAGTCGCTATATTGTCAGTAAAGCAGAAGGTCTTCTTAGTCAATGTCCTAAATTTAAGTGATTGGCTCAAAATTCGAGGAATTATTTTCTCAGTCTAATATGGAATGTTTCAGGTCATTTTTAATAAATAGTGGTTTAGATACATTTCTTAGATGAGAAGGTTTATAAAATACCGACGCGAAAGATAAGGCACTGCTTTTAGGAAATTTCAGTTTCCTGACAAAACTAAATAAACCAGGTGGAGTAACATCAAATTCAATCCGGGCGCAATCTAAGATTAAAAATGCACGTTTATGTAGGAAATTTGTTGTCAGTTCTTGACATTGGGAGACAACTGTAAGGAATTTCGTTCTAAAAAGTAGATGAAAACTGGACAAAGTCACATTGCGCAAACGTCTTCCACAATCTCCGAAATGTTAGGTTCAAGTTGCTCACTCCTATTTCAATATTTTTTGTATATTTAAATATGCTAGTAGTGTACTGTACTGTAAAAAAAAACTAGCACAAAGTTTTTTAGTTGTGTGCATTAGAATTTTTATGTGGCAACTGAAATACGAATACAATTGCAATTATTTCAATCGCCAGGGTTAATCATTCCTAGAGTAAACTAATTTCCAAAACTAGGACTGCTTCTACCTTAGAAATTCGAATAACTATTCAGAAAATTGCACATTTATCTAGTCTAGATTTGAATTATTAACGTGACAGTGAAGGTCATGTTATCAACTAAAACGTTGAAAATTCAAGCGTCATGGATATACATATAAATTGTCCTAGTTACTCTCTCTAAATAAAGCGTTTATAGAAACATCACAAAATCATGGAAGAGCTTACTGCTAAAACTAATGTGCCCAAAATTTATTTCTCATTGACTGTAAACATTAAAACTGTATATTGAAAATGTATTCAGGAACTCTATACTTTGCTGCAAATACACAGGGGCTCCATAAGACATGTGAATATGGCTCAATCACAGACTCGTGGACCAAAAATAAGGTGATTTAACTCAACTTACCTATATTCAAACGCGTTGTGCCGGTATTCTTGTTCTCTGCTTCTAACAGCACTCTTGAATAGATTTGGAAAATATTCGTTATGCCACTCCAAACTGTACAAGGTATCCTTTGAGATGTGATTCGTTATCCTCGGCATACATGACAACTAAATTATATTTGTTTCCAGAAGTACCTGGTGCCGTCACTCATATTTCTCTTTTGTCTAAATCGTAAAAAGAATTAGAAAAATATAAAGAAATTACTAAGGAAAGTATTTCTACGAGAACAGATTCCAAGTTTTAGGCTTGCCATTAAAGTGTTATTGTATGTGTCGTAGCAACATGCTCTATTCACTAGTAGTATACCGACAATAACCAAAATTATCTCAAAGATGACTTACACCAGTTTGAATTGTTATAAAGTTATGTTATGATATAGCAATATAAATATTTTTTCTGATAAGACAAGTTTCTTACTTCTTTGGGAAACATTAAGTCATCTGTAAAATAACTTCGTCTTCTTCCTGTTTCTCTTATTGAATAAACCTTTAGGCTCTTGTATACTACGTTTCCTCTTTTATTCCTGCGATGTTGATTGATCCTTTTCAGCGCTTTAACAGCCTTCCTCTTGGTCTTTGCCCGTATGGCTTTCAGTGTTGTACTATGCGTGCGAGTCTATTGATGTTCATTCTATTTACGTGCCCATTCCATACACTTCTTCTCTGTCTGATCAATCTTACGATGTTTCGTATTACATTCTTGGCGTATAGCATCATTTCTTACACTATCCTTAACATATTTCCTGCTGTAATATCCATTAGCACATGAATTTCTGATTTTCTGAGAATTCTCTTCGATCTGATATTTTCGTGTCTCCTCTCGGCCGCATTTCCCAATCGTTTCCCATAATCTGTCTTTTTGTAAAATGTTTAGTCAATTTGCCAAACGCCGGCATTTTTACAAAACATTGGATATTTTGCAAAATGACGACTAAATTTCAGCCTTGGTGCTACTAGGCATAATGAACAAATAAGTTACTAAATATTATACGCATGTGCAATAAGCGTTTACATTCTGCGAGTAATTTCGAAAGTATCTATCAAGAAAATGTGATAGTCTGGTGACAATAGTGAAGGCGAATTATGTTTTCTCGGTATTTAAGAAGAAATTGTTGATAAAGCAAGAAAAGCGGCATACGAAGAGCAAAAGCAGGCAGCGAACATTTTTCCGTCGAGCAAAAAATCGAGAACTATTGAAATTGGATGAACTGCTATTCTTGCAGCACCTAAATTTGACCGCGGGCCACTAGATGTTCCAAATGTCTTGTGAAAAGATATAGAGTAGAGCAACAGAGTGTACAGAATAGGAACACCAAGTGGTACAATAAAAAATACGTTGTCTTTCTCGTGGTGAGATTCACCATCTGGGCCCCCTACTAGTAGCTTTTCTGAAAAAATATATTAAGATTGAAAGAATCCGCTTTTTGCCAATCTGAATTTTGTGTATAAGGATATACAAAATGTATTTTCAGATCATAAAAAACACTGTGACACCAAAACATGCGTATGTAAAATAGATAATTTATATTTGCTTACGACGATCTGTGCTTTTAGAAAGAATCTATTCAATAACCACAAACACAATCCATATAAATACCTAGGAGTTCTGATATTGAAATGGAATCAGGACGGGATAACCTGGATGCTAAACCAGATCTACGTTACAAGCGGCAACTTAATCAAAGGTAATTGAACCACTAAAAAATCAAGGTCGCTAAAGGAGCCGCTTGCACTCCTATGGGCATTATCCATAGACAGCTTGCATGTATGCAGGGTGAAAGCTTATCTTTAAGCTAGAACGCAGTTCTAAATACATAATTGACGAGCACTTGCGTAATTAAAATTGCCGTAATAGCTCAGTCGGCATTAATAAATAGGAATGTTATTAAATAAATTTTTTGCGCTATGATTGTTTGACTACAGCTCGTTTGGTTTTTCTAACTAGAATGTTGATTAACTGTTGACTCGCGGTCCTTTGAATTGTCATACCTCCAAGAAGGTGAACGGGAGCTGTGAAAATAACTCACGACTTGAATTTTTTACTGTAATTTCAAATGTATTTGTTTAGTTTAGGGAGGATTCTTACTTTGTGTTATTTTTTACTATTTAAGAATATATTTGCAGCGGTTTACTTTTAGAAAGGTTTTAAAAAGTTCTTTTTACTTTATGGTATTTATAGCGTAAGTGACTAACTGATATTTTGACCAAATAAAACCCCCAATATAGGTTCTATTATGTTGTATAACTTTACAAATTGGCTAGACATTTAGTCATATTGAATAATCGCACATTTGTTCAGTTTATTTAGTAGCAGTAACATTTTGCAAAATGACTGAGATTCAGCCTTAACTTTGCAAAATATTCAATGTTTCTTCAAAATGCCGGCGTTTTGCAAAATGACTAGGCAATTTGCAGAAAGACGGATTATGCAAAACGCCTATGACATGTACACGTGTTTTACAGTCGATGCTTATGTGCTCATTCCTTCACACTACATCTTTCAAGCAGTCAGCTACTACTGTAGATTTGATCCCACTTAATTCATTAGGTTTCCATACCTAGTAATTGTTGCAACAAAGTACTCGATTAATGAACTTTACTTGTTTTATTGGTTTGTTATTCACTGGCAGTTACATCTTTAAGGTTCTGTTGCTATAACCATGCATTTTGTTCTTTCGGCTGAGATTTTCATTTCTACTTACAATTTAAATGCGTAGTCTTTGCAGACCGTTGACGCTTTCTGAGAAAATTTCAAAATAACTGTTTCGTAAACATTTACTGAGGTCAGTTTGAAAACTCCCGCAGCCACCACCTTTTCAACGCAAACGTCTGAGGGGTGTGCGAGATTGCGTGCGGTGTATGTCCCGTAAACACAGCTATTTCGGAAAGTTTCACTGTTGGGAAAGCTTCACTGTTTCACTTTTAGGAAAAGTACAACCATTTCCGGATGCAGCCTACGTATCTAAAATTTCGAGTTCCGTGTCGCACTTAAGTTTCGTTGAATTGCATATCGACCTCTGGTCGGATACATTCAAAGAAAATCCTTGTATCGTTTCGCAACCAGCCTGTAAAGCAACATTTGACCCTGACGCCGCCGCCATCCTGGAAGGACTCTTTGTTAATCGCGTATGGCTTCACGCTAATTGCTCGTAGGTAATCCTTAAACCTGCTTAGTCTTTGAGTTGTTTTGGAAAAGTTCTGAAGAAGTTTTCCATCATAGCGTGTGTAGAATTTACCAGTTTTTCCAGTGATGGCCTCTAGCTTTTATAACCAGCGATGTAGTAGGCAATCCAAGACTATGATTTTAACATTTGGTCTTCGATTGAACTGCATTTCAACTAACTTTAATTTGTTTTTTATTATCCCGTATTGCATGAGTGTCTTAGCAGCAATTTGAAATATCTCATGTACCTAAACTAGACTCTTGCTCTTGTAAATTACAGTAAATTTTGTATGCGTTGTAGCAAGTAAGTTGTATGTTTGTAAATTAAGTTTTGGGGCATATAGCCGTTAGCAGTACAGTAACGGTTTCATCGCTCTGCACCAGTGTGTTAAGATGGCTCCCCTTTGAAATTCCTTCCCAGGACAACACGTGCAGCTTCTACTTATCACGACAAGCAAGTAGAAATTTTTTAGGCAATCTTTTGAAAACTCTTGTTGCAGTCACAGGTACAGGACTGGCCCCTTTAAATGCAAAGTTACGAATATTATCTTAATGGCATTTATATTTGCTGTATGATTTTAATGTCTAAATCGCAGTGCAGCTTTGCGTATTTTGAAGTCAAGTAAGCTATTTTAGGGATATCTCAAAGTAAACTAGTAGCCGAGTGCTGTACCCACATTTTTCATCTCCGAGGAGCGTGTCCATGGTGCAAACTCTAACTCCAAACCCACCATAGAAATGTATTCCCGTATCTTTAAAACTACAATAAATTATTATTTTGGCTATCGTGTGCGAGACTCAGTCTACGCACCACTTCCATCTCATCGAGTAACCTTTAATATTGCTACATTCCGTACACGGTGGCTTTCAAGTAACATCTTCCAAACGCTTATATTGAGATTTAACAAACAGCTTCTTTAACATGATATTTTGTTATATTTAGAACAGAAAATTAATGGAAATATTCTTATCTACCGCCAAGTCATCCTTGATTTGAAAAAAAACGAAGGTATACTTAAGATTAATTTCAAGTCAAACAGAGCTTAATCTCGAAATATGATATTGTCAAAGGCGCCCTAAAATAATTTGATTCAACCAAGCACCTTCAAATAGTTACAGTGATGTCCTATAATACGAGGGGCCCTAAAAACAACTCAAGAAGTTCTGATATATAGTTCTGTCTTGGAAAGTTCTTGTCGAGATATTAGCTTCCCAAGCAAACATTAAGTTAATATGTGTTACAAACTTGTGATAAAGTGCAAGTTAATAGTAACTAGCATCTTGTAATTATAGTAGCCGTCTTTGAAAGGCTCGAGAACATAAATGCCAAGCGCTTACTTAAAGAGACCGTCACGGGAAGTTCAAAACTTGACCTACATTTAAAAACGGTGTTCTCTAATTTTCCACATACAAATGACAATAGTAGACTAGAACAAATAAAGAAAGTGCAGTTTTCCAGCATGATGTACCGAGGCGGAAGGGCTGTCAGCTAAAGATAAAGTATTGGTGTAATCTATCCCACTTTTTGCTATCGTAAAGAAATATGAGGATTCACCTAGTTTTTCCTTTCCATCTGGACTGCTGAGTGTTGACCCTTCATACGGTATAGAACTTCAAACTTATTTAAGTCGTGTGAATTTATAACTGCAAATTTCTGCTGCGGGCGTTATTAATTGGGGCAGATTGATATGTATGAAAGCATTTAGTCATCGGACATGTAAACAAACCATTCATATATGTGTGTTGACAGAGTCCGGCGTTGTATCCGTCGTGCAATTTATTGAAACAAGCCGTTGAAATTATTTAACGTTACCTGGGTGATTTCGTGGTAGCGTACGATAAATTTATCATAAAAGGTAAGAGTCAACAATCATATCTAGAATACTTCATCATAACATAATAAAGAAATATATTCATGGAATTATTTCTTCTGATTGTTGATAAGAATACACTCAGTTTTATGAACGAGTAAATGCAACAATCTATACGAAATGGTTAATAATTATGGTTAAATATTACACTTTAAAAACTGCTCTGGTGTAATCTGTACATGGCGAAGTACATCTGCTTTAACGACATTACTTTGCATAATAAAATTGTATTTGTTTGCCCTGCAGTCCTTTAGCTTAAAGGCTCCGTATTAATGATTAATATAATTTATCTTCATCGGTGTTATTATAGACTCAACCAAATTAATTTTAGCATCGTTAATAGCTTCATTAGTGGTAATGGATAGATATTACCGCACTCAGTGCGGTAATGAATATTACCGCACTCTTTTTATATTAAAAAATACATCAAACCAGAGTTTATTGATGAAGATAAAATATTGAACAATACACGTTTGATTATGGCACATAACGAAACTCTTATGATTGCAGCAAAACTCGACTTACCGTCTCGTTTTGGCAATCAAACTCTTTGGGCTAAGATGCTCATGATCAAACTTGTATCGTTAATATCTATAATGCTGCATGGTAATTTTATATTTCATTAATATAAAGTACATTAACAGAACTTGTTGCGAAGCATTTATGTCACTTCAAATTAATCGTAGCTAAATATTTAGAGCATTCAAGTGGTATAAATAAAATATGAGGTTCCACGAATTGCAATTAATATCAATGCATTAATTATGAGTAACTGTCAGTTATCATTAAGTCGAAATATAAAATATATGCCAATTAGTATTGTCAATAATTCAGATTAGTGCAAAATGTTGCTTTTATATCATTAGTAGTAAGAATATGCAATTGTGTCTATAAAATGTATATATCCGCCACGTTCTTTAGCTGAACCCGCAAAGTGCGATTTCAACATTTAGATTTTGATACAGAACGTGTAATATTTTATGCTATTATTTATATTTAAAAAAATAAGTGACTCATTTATGCCAAAATATTTTGTTTTTAAATATGGGTATTAATTTAATACTCCTTACAATCAAACAAAATATAAACTGAATTGTCAATTCTCTATATATGTTGCCCTCTTAGTCGATAGTTTTAGTAAAACTACAGACAGTATTACAACTTAGGGCCTTCAGGAATTGAAACAGAAACTTGGTCTGGCTCCCCTGAGTGTGTTTGCAGTATTATTTCAATATGCAACGGATTTGTATGTGTATGAATTTTACTGTTTGTCCTTAGAATTTTGAAATTTAAGACCAATTCGCAATGTGCATACGACGCCAATATCTGGGCGCACCCAGCATTAATTCATTCCAAACGCCGTCGGATTTTGCAGAGTACATCAGCCCACCGTTAGAGATCGAGGAGACGCTGGCTTAATTTCGGCAGGCGATCTGGTGTTGCAGGTGCGACACATCAACAGCTCCTGCTTTTCCTGGGCAACTCCGAATGCAAAAAAGTGTTGAAGTAGCGGTCGGTTGACTTCACAGAAGTTTCGAAGATCCTGCCGATATGGCGGTGGTGAAACGTTTAAGTCACTAGGACTAAGCTATAGAGGCATTTCCCGGATATATCCTAGAAGCAGCTGCTGGTATTTTGCAACTGGCATTCGTTAGTTATTACTGGAGACCATATTAGGTTGTGTTCCAGCGGCCATTGCAGCGGGAACAGAGGTTAAGTGATGCACAGGCACACTCTCGTGTGTTTGGTGTACACTGCGCTGAGCATATGCACAGAAGGCTGTTAAAACAAAGGCGCCGTTTGAAGCAAATGTCGGAGGTGTGCATTAATTGTATTTAATACAAATGCGCAGTAGAAGCAGTTCTTTAGCGTGTGATTTAGTATTATTGTGATTGTAAATGCGGGGTGATCTAGTGTTTAAAACTGTATTTCGTATCATGGTTTCTGTAATAGGAAACGTTAATTTGTGTATAAGCCAATTAGCTTTTTATTTGAGTAAACTTTTCTAGCTAACATTGTCAGCTTATGTCAGCTCTGGTTCATTACAACAAATAAAATAACCAGAATCTCAATGTTACTGAAATAGTTTGTTACCGTCACTGCGGCTGTAAAAGGAGAAAAGCAAAGGCAACCGACTTCTCAGTCGGAGCTGGTCGTAGGTAAAACAAAAGACCCTAATCTTTAGCTAAAAAGAATAAAATGGGCGGCAAGTAGCAAGTAACCTAGCACTTTGCTAATCAAAAGGTATACTACAGAAGGCGCTACTAACCAAACCTGAAAATTAAAGATAAAGAGGCAGGAAAATATGTCAAGGCAGTATAATATCGGCAATAGGTAGCACATATACAAATATACAAAGTACACACACATGTCTAACCAGTTCCAAAGTATCACAGAGCATAAGAGGTATAATAATCTCACCAAAATCTTTACACATGATTTAAATAATTAAAGCCTGAATGAACGAATGTTTACTGTAAATTATGAAACTACACACTGACTGTCAAAAATGATAAATTTGCCTTACCAGAGAACTGCACGGTAAAGCATATGTCAGCGGCAAAGTTACTAATAGTAAAATTTTGATTAAAAGTTGAATATAACTTTAAATCTGGTTAGCAGTGGGGCAATATATAACCCCTAATACGCTTAGTAAATACTTAATATGTATCATCAGTTTCAATGCGTCAAGCAAGTCGAATTCAATTAAAGCATATCCTGCAGGTACGGAACTAACGTGAGTAATTCAACCCTGTTAAACGGTCATTAGCATGATGTGATTACTCAAAACTTAAATTTCTCAAAACAGCATGCAACATTGCTTCACAACATCCTAAATTACAAATAATAATAACGTGGATGCTACGGGAGACACATCCACTATCACAAGTTACTTTAACAGATAGAATGCCAACAGCTAGGTTCCAGAATAAATTTATCAACAAATATCTTAAATAACCGGTAAAATCTGCTCTGCTAAGTAAGTACCATGTTTATGCTACATTCGTGTCGTAAGGCAGTCCATCTAATGTTTTACAAATAAATATAAGCTAACACGACACACAAACATATTCAAAAGCGAACTCCGTCACTACAAGTTATGCGAGCCAGTTCTAGCGCAGGTAGAGTAAAATACTAATTTAAACAGACATCTGGTAGCTCACCGGCGTACAGGAAAACCTCTCGGTAAGACTCGAAAAAGCTAGGTGAGTATTCCAATATCGGGCAGCGATACTGCTCCGAGTTCGTCGACAAAGGTATGATATGTTTACTTGAATATGCAACCAGACTAACACCGATACATCAAGAGAGGCCTAACCTAACGCAAATTAATTAAAAATATAAATGCCTATACGACAAATAATTATAAATGGCTTTTGAACCGTAACAAGTTGTCAATGAGCCAAAATTAATTTATAAACACGGTGGTGGACCCATAATACTCAAGAGTTTTTCTTTTCTAAAATATAACATTTCAAATGCGCATTGTTTAACTTTAAGGGAATGTTTTATCATTTAATTCAGAGTCTAGTTTTATTTAGCTAATCTACAGCTTCATCATTCTACAGATACTAAGTAATGTCTTCTAGTCTTTTACATGCGTAGTGGTCATAGCTCATCTGATTCTAAGATGTCCACATCTGTTCGGTCAGCTTATCTCCTTTGGTCTCAATTATCTGTGGTGCGAACTGCTTGCTCTAAATTAATGTTAAGCATCCGCTATACCGTGTCTGTCCCGCGGATGGGCGATCTGCCAGGTTTTTTATTTCCATCACCTTACACCAGAACCTTTTTCGTATTTCAAGTTCTGCAAAGAATGGCCAAAGAATTATTGTAATCTCGAGGAGACGATGCTAGAGAGGTTTTACCTGAGTTTAATTATTTGGAGAGGTATTTGTTCTGTGGGCAGTCAAAGGTATAAGAAGCATTCTACGTTAGCATCAACTTTGGAATTGTATTCTACTACGAGTGGTAATAAGAGAGTCCATATTTCGAAAGTATATCTTAAGACAGAAAACACAAGTGTTCTAATTACGTAATATTTTTCATATTGGGCTATTGTACTTCTTCCAAGTAGCAACCGGCAATTCCCTGTGTTGTCCACCATTGCACTCTAGTATATAACTGCTCAATCACCTGGCACCCCACAAGTTTGATGTATCTGCTGTTATATTTACGGGCAATTATCAGTATCTTAGCTTCATTATATTAAACAGAAGACCATATTGGTTGTTGACGAATTTCAGTCTAGTTACCTCTTGCAGGTTATGTTAAGCTTGTTAAGTCATTTTGCTATTTCAGATGGCTTAATTGCATTTCACGCCGTTAGTTAGGTCATTTTGGTATTTTGAATAGCCGCCTAAGCTTAGAGCAGCGCGCCCGTATGCTAAGCCCTTTTAGCTCTTTATTTGGCTCCATCGCCTAATTCCAGAATCACGATTTCGCACATAGTTAGCCTAAAAAGCAGTATTTGTCGTCGGTTGGAGCTCTCCTCTGATGGCGTTTTTCTGAATTCTGAATAGCACGCTGTGGCGGCGTGATACCAGCGTGGCCCGCATTGGTTTGTTTCATTTAGCACGCGGTGGCGGCGTGATACCAGCGTGGCCCGCATTGGTTGGTTTCATTTCATCGCCTTGCGATTCGCTGTGGTTTAGTCACGTGGGGGACGCGGCGAAGGTGACCTTTTGCCGACGCTTCCCTCGGTGAGTCTTCCAGAGCCCGTTGCAGAGAGCGCTTGTGTGTGGTGGTGGTGATTCGAAATTTGTCGAGTGATCTTCGGCGTAACGTGGGTGTTTTGGAGCCCAGTTCCTGCTACTATTAGTGAGGGGTCGTGCCCCCTTCATCTCGACCTACGAGGATTTGGTTCAGCAGAACGAGTGAGGCCCCCATCATTTTCGTCGTCCCGTTGTACGCGTCTTGACGCGTCTCCCGTCGCCATTGAGGCGGTTATGCATTCACCCCCTTTCGCCGTTGTAACACCGAAGGTACCTACCACCTACGATTGCAGCTCGTCGCAACTCAGCTGTACCAGGCTCCCTCGCCGCCCACGCATTAAGGTATGTGCCTTTAACCTGATTACCGCTGTGAACGCGAGTGTTACTCATTACTACTCATTACTACGCTAGTGTATTCATTCAGACTGCAGACAGTTCAGGCCGTGAAGGCTAATGTAAATCGTCGCTGCCCTTGCATAAGGCAATGTGTATCTTTGTACCTATTCATTACTACGCTAGTGTATTCATTCAGACTGCAGACAGTTCAGGCCGTGAAGGCTAATGTAAATCGTCGCTGCCCTTGCATAAGGCAATGTGTATCTTTGTACCTATTATTGCTGTTCACTAATGTTCAACATCTGTCGTTAAGCTTAGAGCGCGCGTGCCAGCTGGTGCCCTTAATTATAGAGTAAGGTTAGATACAGGGCGACGCATTCTGCTACCCCATTGTAACTCGAAGTGAAATATATGATTGGTTAGTTAAGGGAACTATTGTTTGTTTCGGTTTGTGCATGTTCTGTTACAGATAGACGCCCCTTTATTGTACGAATTATTGTACGACGGAACGAGGAAGCTGTGAGCGTGCAGGTGAGTGGGACAGCTGCGTAGTCGTGGTCGGATGGACACCTAATCACAATCCTTGCTTAAGGCAATCCCGAAGTTGTTGTTTGACCTTGCAACTCTTGAATAATCTTATTGGCGGAGTATTTTTGCATGCTTCGCTCCCGTCTAACCGTCCAGGCCCGGTTAGCCGGGTTAAGACAGGCTTGGTGGCGCCCTCATAATTTCGACATACCCTGTATATATTATGCCACAACGCGCTTGCCCAGAACGTATCGTGTGACTCACGCCCGACTCCCTGAGCGTTCCAGCCGTGGCCTATTAGCCTATTTCTAACCGATCTCAGGGCAAGTGTGTCATGTTTTCAGGACTGATTCCGTGGTGCGATGCTCACCTTGGGTGGGTGTCGTAAAGTCCTTTTCATACCGTAACAATCTCTCTACCTGTTATAAAAGATAACAAGGGTCAAAGCTTCCCAGATAAGTGGTTCTTAGTTTTCTTTTGAATGTGTACCTGGTGCACTACAGTAACTAGAGAAACAAGCATCCAGCGCCATCTCCTATACGATTCTTACAATATCTTTGCCGTGACCGGCCTTGCATTTAGGTTAGAGGTCTAAGGAATTATTAGCCTATGGTTTGGTACATGGCTCTGGAAGATCTGCGGAAAGCACCGGAGTAGGACCAGATCCCAAAAGACTGTCAGAAGAACCTAATATTCTCAATTTATAAAAAAGAGAAACAATGAGATTATGACAACTACAGGCCCATTTGTCTATCCACAGTATGTTTCAAGATGTACAGAAGAATAATAGAAGGAAAACTAAAAACAGAAAACCCCAAAAACAAACAAATGGCAATATCAGTATAAATAGGAACCTAAACGGGAGAGCAATGGAAACAGGCAAACTACTATACCTAGTTTTCATATATCTTAGAGCACAATTTGACAACATAGAAAGACAAATACTATGGAAATGTCTATAAGAAATACAAGTACCACAAAAATTTATAAAAGTGATAAGTGTATACCAAAATGTCTACGGCGAAGAGAATGGAGAAGGAAACAACGTAGGAAATCTAATATGCAAAGGAGACAGAGAGACAGAGCAAGTACTATGCTTTGAATACTTGGGAAGCATATTATCAGATGACTGAACAATAGATGCAGAAATAATAAATCCATTAAAAAGGCAACAGTGTGGTGTTTTAGTGTTTGCTTTTGCATTTCGATTTTTTATCTTTTTGTTTAGAAAAATCACACAAGCTTTTAATTTACTGCATTTATTACCTTGGTACAATATTCATTGTTGGTACTTGGACATGATAGTTAGTTGTAACTTTCTCATGTAATAATAATAATAAGATTTAATATTACTTTTAAAGCGACCCACATTAGACATTAGAGCATAATATCTTTGAAAGAATGCATTTGCGGACAAGAGTTTATTAGAACCATTTGATTTAATTTGATCATAGAATACATGTACAAGGTATTTTCCTTTATTTTGAAACACTTTGTATTTCTTATAATATAAATAAAGATCTGCATAATCAGGCTTTTTTCTTCAGCTTTCTTCCCGTTTAGAATGGAAGCTGATCTTATATTTCCTTATTTAATTTTTCGTGTGTAGCATTCTTTTTGACATCGAACACATGCCTTACCTGTTCACATGTTTTTTCCTTATGTTCCATTAATCATTTCTCTAACGTTGTGAAAGTTGCCCGTCGGCAATTATCTGGCAACGGGAATGCTGCAAAATCTTCAACGTTGAATTTAAAAGTAGTCGAACTTCTGCTCCCCTAGGCATGATTCTAAAAATAGTAATTTGTTTCAGAAGGCCAGAAACTGAATTTTTGGGAGTGCGAGTACTGTTTGAGGGCAGAGGCCGAAGCCCGAAGCCCTCAAGTACGAGCACTCGCAAAACAATTTCGGGACATGTGAAACACATTTTTAAGGCTGACAAAAAATATATAAATTAAAAAAAATCGGTAATTTGTCGTCCAAATATCGGGGCTAGATAATTTATTTTTCTTCTGTTGGCAATACATACTTATCGACCGATGTAAGGATTCGAATTTAAAATTGTAAATGCAAGTAACTAGTACATATTGTTTTTTGACATTTATATTTATGAATTTTGATGCCATAAGTAATCGGTGCACAATAAGTACAAGAAAATCGATGATAATATATACCAGAACATATTAAACAAGCAGCTGAAAATGCTATTCAAAACTTACTACCTAAAAAGTCGTATAGCTGGTGAGACTGGCATCTTTATGACAGCAAATTCAGAATTCAGTGCTACCAACCGATTTTCAAATTTAAAAATTTAAATTACACTAGCTGTCATTTTCATGCCTAGAGATGCAAAGAGGGTGTTTCTAGCCGATTTAGACAAATGCAAAATCAGTGTTTCTGGACGGAAGCCTAAAAAATATTTTAAATTATTTTATTTTATCCTATTATGTTATTATGACAATAACTCCTTGGCAACAAGTTGCGTTAAGATGCATTTAACAGCACTAGTGTTGTTAAGAAAAATAACATAACGATACTTTATTAGCATTTAATCACATGTTGACAGCACTGAAGTGTATTGTCAGTCTATGTCAAATTCGATATTAGTAGGTTAGGTTTCGTTTGGTATTTGACACAAACTGATGCAAAACGTAACCTGAAAATCTCAAATTTAACATAACCTGACAGTGCTACCAACAATACAGTATTGAGTTTTTCTCTAACTAGTGATACCACCACTCGCTGTTATAAGTGTCATTGATAACCATTTTTCCTATTTTTTAATAAGATTAGTATTTTAGGATAAAATAAACCGTGTTACGATATACGTAACGTTATCTGCTTTCTACAATACTCGAGAATTTTAAAGAACTCGCTCCTAACGTCGCTCGTTCATTCAAACTATTCTCTCGTAATGTAAAAAGCTTGATAACGTTACTTGTATCGTAAATTACTATTACAAAAGCGTTGTTTATCAGAAACTTGGTTACCATTATAAAATTACCTAATTCTGTCATAGTAACTAAGGAACAGATAATAGGATTATGAATAATATTTATTTTCAAACGTCATAAAAGTAGCAACTTATATGACTTGACAGAAAAGGCAAATGCGTTATTTTTATATCTAGGCAGAAAAGGGATTACTTTCACGCCAGCGAAGTGAAAGTACTTCAAAACTTGATTAGCCTTCGAATATTTGTGACATCGTCCTTCTTGATAGTTGCGAACTGACGTAGACGTCAATTCTCGATTATCATAAGTTTATAAATATTTATTTATTTATATTAGTTCCGATGTATGAGAAAAAAATAATAGCATATATGCTATTCGGAGTGAAAGCGACTATGTGTGCCTAGCGCGGATTTGTCTGACTCGCTTACGCTCTTTAGTCAAACGCATCCAGTCTATTCACGTCAAGTATAATTTATACTCCTAATAACTTCATACGATATTAGACTATTACTGAATCGTTTCTAACATGAAAATTTCAATAGCCAAATAGTAATTTTGGTTTATTTTATCAAACTCTCCACACTAAAATAGAACAAGTATTGTAAGGTATTTTGCAGTTATACATATGTCACCATGGATGTACTTTTCCCACTATTGGCATAGATAGCTAGAAAAAACGAGAACCACATAAGAATACGAACCTTATTATATATATCATTATATTAAATTTGATTCCAGATTTATGACTATCATTTAACATAAAGTTGCTATAGAGAGTAATTATACATAATGTGCAGTTTAAGTAAAGAGTTAGTAATAGTAAATAATCAGACAGCAAGAAAAGATAGTTTATTAAATTTTGTTTTAAATAGGCGACGTTGTAATATAAATGTGTTGAAATGTCTTTCACTTGTTCCAAAAATTAAGGTACAATATTATAAAACAATAACAACAAAGTTATTCCCGCAGGCTTATATATTTCTGTATACAGAATGTTCGTATATCTATTGATCTTTAAGTACTTTGCCTTTAATAACAGCAATATCCCGAACAACAGGTCATTTCATTCTCATAAAGCAGATGCTTCTCAGATGCCAACAGCGGAATGCTTGTATTGCATTTCAGAAATATGTTAATAGTGATAGAACAATGGATTCTTCGGATAACTAACATAATTTTCGTCTATGATGTTACTTTTGAAAAGCTAAACTACTTCTATTAACGGAATGACCGTAAAACTTCTATCCTGCATTTCTAGACGCGCTAAAAGCTGCTGCTTATACAAATTACAGAAATAGTCTACTTTTGCTCTCAAAATAATTCAGCTAACAAATATGCTGTAAAATGACTAGTATTATCTATTTCAGACATTATTGTTTTCTGTAGAAAAAAGTAATAATAATAAAAATAAAATGCAGTTGTCTTCAAACTTAGCTGACACTATCCAAGAAAAATTACTAGCTTAATGTCATTTTACTAAAATATATCTAAAATTTGATAACTTAATACTCTGCCGATCAATCATTGTCTATTTTACGAAACTTATATCCTAGGCTAATCTAAAATTTAATATCTCAATTCTTATAATTGTACAAAGCTGTAAAATGTTTTACTGCCAATAAGCGGAACAAAAGAAACGCTACAGTTTCGAAATTCTATAAGTGTATCAACAAAATATGTTGGAAGTTACAGCTAGAGAGCAAGTCTAAAATTAAAATAAAGGCAACCCCACATTCCATTCGTGCATATCCAGCACCCGAGTGGTGGGCTTGAACAAGCGTCCACGTTCGATCAGCAGAGTTAAGCAAGTCAGAACTTGGATGGGAGTTCCATGGCTGCATCTCTCGGCGCCTCGTGGTACGGCTATCACGGAAAAAAGTTGGTCCCGGCGGTCATACAACATCATTACAGTAGTTAGTGGGGTTGAAAGTCTTCATAACTGCACAGCGACGCCTATAATTAGTCTAACGGCTGTTGGCTGAGTGCGAATTAAATAAATAAATAAATATATTATGATTATTGAGTATGTTATGATGGTCTTTAAGTATGAAAATGGTTTTATGTCATAACAATAAATATAATATTTTAGCTACTACATCTGACTTTTACTATACTTTAGTTTATTTTCAATCAATTCTCTTTTTAAAATTGAATTTTAAGTAACTCATTTGCCCTTTTATAAATTACTAGTCAGTCACCCGAACTATGCTTTGGTTCGCTAATTTAAGAGAGATTCATTAATATAAATTAAAAAAAAGGATGCATCGGCCGGGAATCGAACCCCGGCCGCCCGCGTGGCAGGCGAGCACTCTAACCCAGGACCAACCTGGGTTGTGTGAATAATGCGCCGCTATAATGATATATAAACATAGGTATTCACCCGAGCTAATAGCACGCGGCGACAGCTACCAGCTGTCACACCTTAGCCTACGGCAACAGGCGCTCCGCTCCGCTGCTTAGAGAATTTAATTAAATTAAAACTTTTTCGTATTTTTTTTTAAATAAAAGCCGGCCTACGATCTAAGTCTAAAAATTATCAAACTTTCAAGCCACTATACAACTTAATGGGTCCAGTATTTTCGGAGGAGATAGCGAACAAACATAGAAAGAAAGAAAGAAAAAAGAAAGAAAGAAAGAGAGCAACGATTTTATGTTATAGGATAGTTTATCAACATTATTAAATCTCTAGTTCCGGTAGAAACATTTTACTCTTGCCTAAAACACAGGTCGGATTCGCTCATAATCTACTCGTAGACTACATTTATTCCTGAAATTTAATTATTTTATTTCATGAAAACTTGTACGTCTGTCACCTGTCACTTCAAATTATGCAAGTGCAAAATCAATTGCAAATACCTCCTTGTTACATTACTTGCCATTCAACAAATATCAAATAGTAAGTACTCCCCTCTTTAAATTACCTCACTTCACTCTTTCTATATTTTCCTTTCAGTTTTTATATAAATACCTGTATTCTTTCACTTGTTCATGGACCTCAACACTCTTCTTTACCAAGCCAAACGCATCCACTAATCTCACAGAGATCTCCCAACGTCCAACAAATCCTTTCTTCTGCCTCCTTTTGTATTGAAGCTTGCAATCTGGTTTCCCTTTCTGCTGCATCTTTCTTGATTTCTTGTAAATCTTTCTTTAACCTGTTATCCCTTTCCTCAGCTTTTTTCCTCATTCCTAACATTATTTCCATTAACTGATCCAAACGTCCATCTGTCTTTGTTTCCTCTACCTGCTCTCTTACCTGATCTTCCTGTACATCTACCTCCTGCTGTTCCTCAACTCTGGTTCAGTAGATATTACTATGGCTTCCATTTTCTGTTGTTCCTCCTCTTCTATTCTCTTACTTTTCGTGTAATCCGTTTATCAGCCATTTTAATTAAAAGTGAAATCAGCTTGTATTTACTGTTATTAAGACCTATTATCTAAATATCAAGCTATTTATTCTGTCTCATAATCATTAATAATTAGCATGTATGCCACCTTTATTGAATTATCTTCTATTAATGCTTGTTTTCTGTGTATTTGTATTTTAAATTAAGTATGAATTTTATTTAATTAAAACCCTTTTTGTAAAAATTTACATTTAACGTTATTACCGTTATTTTATGATCTGCTTTATGTACTTTGACCTTTTATTACTCTAATACGCCATAATTATTATTCGGCCCTCGTTGTATCGACATTTATATTATAACAAGCAAATGGCGCGCTACGCGCACGTGAAATAGGATACGAGAAAGGTCAAGCTCCGAGCCGAGCGCTAAGATAAGAAAAACAAAACCTAAACAAATATAAACATCTGTGAAGCCGGAACGTGAGATTTTATTTTGTGCCACAGACACACAGATACACATTAAGGAAAATTATATTATAGATTGTTGTATCCAACGTGGTTTATTTATATTAATGTTGTACCCCACAATTACAATGGGCCCCACACTACTGTATCTATTAAATATATTTATTTTACCCCTAATAAGTCCTATTCAAGCGCTCCACCTTGTCTGCGTCATTTATGTACTGGCTCCACGTTGTGGTGCCTTTTGATTATTATTATTGACTATGTTATAATGGTCTTTATGTATCAAATGGTTTATGTCATAAAAATAATTATAATATTTCAGCTTTTACATCTGAATTTTACTATACTTGAGTTTATTTTCAATCAATTCTTTTTTAAAAATTGAATTTTAGGTAACTCATTTGCCCTTTTATAAATTATGGGTTATCAATATTATTAAATCACTAGCTCCGGTAGAAACATTTTACTCTCTAAACACAGGTCGGATTCGTCCATAATCTAGACTACTTTTATTCCTGAAATTTTATTCTTTTATTTCATGACCTGTACGTCTGGCACCTGTCACTTCAGATTATGCAAGTGCAAAACCAATTACAAATACCTCCTCGTTACATTACTTGTCATTCGCCAAATATTAAATAGTAAGTACTCCCCTCTCTAAAATTACCTCACTTCATTCGTTCTATATTTTTCTTTCAGTTTTTACATAAATACCTGTATTCTTTCACCTGTTCATGGACCTCGACACTCTCCTTTACGAATCCAAACGCATCCAGTAATCTCACAGAGATCTCCCAACTTCCAAAAGATCCTAGTACGAACTCTACCAAAACACCAGGATCCGCAAAGACTTCTCGATCAAACACGACAAAGCATCTACCACCTTACTCCAACAGAACTGTCAGCAGCAAACGCCTTCCACGTCTTCCTACCAAAATTCTTAAGCCACCGACGACCTACTACCACGAACCTCAACTAGATGCAAGTTATAAGATGTCACTTCAACAACAAGCTTGTCGAGTTAGAACTCCATTATATGAAAACCTTCTATTCACCCCATAAAACGCCCACTCTGCTAATAATCTCGATGTAAACCACTACCAGTAAAACCATTCCCTGTTATCCAATGCATATGGTGTAATGTAATTTGACAATAAACTCAGTTCCGCATCCCATTCCAGAAATTGCTTTTGTAGATTATAACTCTATTACTTAGGGCATTCTCACTGTATCCATTTTCTTCCTTCTTATCCTCTTCACAACTTCAAACCTTTCAAAATTTACTTTTTATTTTTTGCTCGCCAATTTTAGTTTAATTTACAACCCTCTTATATTCCAAACAGATTATAACTTTCATAAAGGGTTTATTTTAATAATTTTAGCTGCTTCCAAAGGTATTAAACGTTTTTGTACCACATTATTTTTTTACGTGCTCATAAAAATTATTATCTCCTTAGGGATTTAGTTTAGCGTATATTTCACAGTCCAACACTCTATACAGGGTGTTTGTAGATCGCAGGACAGTTCGTAACTTCGTTAATAATAGCGATATTGAAAAGATATTTCGTTTGTTTTAAATGTCAGTATACAACCTACAAATTGACTTAAACGAATTTAAGCCATGGCCTTCTATTTTTACGTAGTGATACACAACTTTGGTGTTTTTAATGAAACACCCTTTATATTTTTAGATATTTGAAATCAGCACTAAAAGTACTTTATGACAGCATTCTTAAATTTTTATTTTGGAACTTATTATTTTTCAAAGTTAAAAAACTTTTGTTAGCCGAAGTAGGCCATAAATTACGCAAAATCACTAACAATCGAACAAGAAATGCAAAACCAACTCCACTTGGCTCTAAAAATGTCTCATGACCAAATTATAGAGCCAAACGTACTAAAACAATTGAAAACTATGTTTTTTTAAATGGAACAATATGAGTTCCATTAATCAGTTGAAAACTACAATAAAAGGGTTTTCCCACGGTGTACCATATTCGCCATTTTGTTTAGAAGTAGCTATTAAAAATCAAAAATACATAAAACAATTTAAACATAAATGTTATTGTTAATGAAGCTTATATTATTCCATTTAGAAAAGCATAGTTTTCAATTGTCTTAGTACGTTTGGTGCTCTAATTCGGTCATGAAAAATTTTTAGAACCAAGTGGAATTTGTTTTGCATTTATTGTTCAATTAATTGTTAGTGATTTTGCATAATTAATGGCCTACTTTGGCTAAACACTTCTTTTTATTTAAAAAAATAGTAAGTTCCTAAATTGAAATTTAAGTATGCTATCATAAAGCACCTTTAGTGCTAATTGCAAATCTCTAAAAATATACAGGGTGTTCCATTTAAAAAACCAAAGTCGTGTATCACTGCACAAAAATAGGATGCCATGACTTAAATTGGTTTACCTCAATTTGTAGATTGTGTACTGGCATTTAAAAAACTAGTTTTTTTTTCGATATCTCTATGAGTAATGAAGTCATGAGCTGTCTTGCGATCTACAAACACCCTGTAGAAACGTTATCAAATTTATCTAACACCCACTATGTTGAATGATATTTCTCGAATAATTATTTGCCATTAATCCTCCACTTCATTTTAGATAATATTTAAAATATGTTAGAATCTTACAGTTTCTTATATAGCATCATTCAATTGAATTCTAAATTCTATTTCATTTCTTTACCAAACGAATTTTAATAATTTCGATATCCTTCTAATACTTAAATTCATCTTTGCAATTTAATACTGTCTTCTTTTATCTTTTTCTTAATCTGATATTAAACCCTTATACTAAAGACCATTACAGATTGCCCCAAATTTAGAATAAGAAAATATTATAACTATTAAATATTTTATTATTTCTAAAAATTTTCTTTATAACAAAATCAACTATGAAATTCTTTCACCATAAACAAGCAGTAATAACTTCTAATTCTGTTATACAGCTTAACAACAATTAAAATTATTAACATTCAAAACTAGTAACAATTATCTTTGAACCTTTTTTTAATCTGATATTAAATCCTTATACTAAAGACCATTACAATATATAAACATTGGACTTAATACCACCAAGACATGTTTCTGGAAAAAGTTTACTTGTTTGGTGAGCACTATAGATTCGAATTCTGTAGTTAAGATAGAATAGCTAGATGGACTCTAATTTGGTTCTTAGTTTTCTTGAATCTCGCTTCATGAATAACTCTTTTCCTGCCTGAGTACATTATAAGTGAGCAGCTAGCGCAGATAGAAAATGTAATAAGTGGGATGTTGGGGTGTATACAAAACTGCTTGATTCAGCATTACTACTTTCATCTTTGACTAGACCTTTTGGAGCTCAGCGTTTTCTGTATAGATTTAAATTAAATTCTGCTTTCTAATTTTCTAATCCGAAGTAGCCAATTGAACTAACGCTAACACAACAAGTGTCATTTTAATATTCCAGCTTATTATATTCAGTTTGAACACACTCTATAAGAAATGCTTACTACAGTACTAATCCTTACTGCTGAGCGATATTAATGACGGATTTCAATGCATGCAAGCTAACGTGCACATGTGCAAATTATTCACGTGGAAAACTAGTTTGAGGTTTACATTATTTATTTGTTTCTATGACAGCATTGTCCCATTTACCGCCTGATTGATAATAATTCGCCTTGACTAGCAATTATTGATTATCCAAGAAGAGATTGAAATGTTATTGTTGATACATTAACTATGCTTGTTAGAAGCCTCAGAAAAAGTACGAAATTTGAGAGCATGAAGTTTGAGATACGCTATAATAATTCCATCCATCTTTCTGATAGGGTAAAGAATAAGAAAAGTCAAGTTTGTTTTATAGTTTTTGCTTCTTAAGCCTAAATTTTTAAGCAATTAACATATCTACTGCAATTTATTTACTATTACAATATTTCTTCAACTCTGAAGATTGTTTAAATCTCTTGTTAGTATTATCGTTTTTTTTAAATCTCGCTTAAACCTTGAATTTGTTCCAATAAGTTAATGCAAAATGTCAAAAAAATAGTTACACGCGATCCAATAAGTTAATGCAAAATGTAAAAAAAATAGTTACACGCGATAAAATATTTAAAGAACCAAAGTTTCTAAAGCCTTATACAGGATGAATCATAATTAAGTGTAGAAAATTTAATTAAAGCTTTTTTATGCCAAAAAAGCAATTAACCTAATACACCTTAGCACAAAAACTACCCTTAAAAAGATGCAAAATGTTAATTTAAAAAAAATTGAGTAATTAACCGAATAACTTTGAAATACATTATAATAAACACAAAATTAACAACAAAATTAACAAAACAACGACTAAAAACTAGAAAACTATAGCAAATGTTCAAAATGCTTTCTTCCAGCAGCGTACCACCGTCGTACCAACGATTCATACATTGACTGAATATTATAGTTTTCAGGAATTTTATTAGCTGCCTGGAAAATTCTTTGCTGCAACTCTTGTTAATTACGGGGTTGAAGTCCGGACTTCTTGGCGGTCATCTCACATGACCAAACTGCCCACTTCATCTGCCATTGAAATATTAATTTAACCATTCAGTAACAATTATTCCTTTGTCAGGCGGTACACCGTCTTATTGGAAGAACATCTGTTGTGTAATGTTTAACGAGATGTCTTCAAATATGCAAAAGCCATACACGAAAACGATGTCTGCTATTTCACTTCCAGTAAAATCGTCTATTTCGAAAGAAGATCATTCTTTCAAAAATATTTCAGTTTTTAAAACCATTAATGGCTCTCTATGACAGATGCTGCCTTGATATTATTTCTAAATTAAAATTGATTATCAAAATCAGGCTATTTGATTTAAAAAATAGGCTATAGAAATAATTGTTTTATCATTGACATCCTTTATCTTTGTAAGGGAGCATCTTTGCACTTAAATAGTTAAAAGTAAAACGACCTACCAAAATAATAAAAACAATTGATGTCGATGGGGAACTACAGCAATCTAATCACTACAGTTTGGCAAGGTAAGTGTACAGGACAAAGATTCAAAAATGGACTACAAAGAGAATGGAAAGAGGAAACAAAGATGCTTATTAGAAGAAAGAAAAATAACATGGCAAATGCTAGAATCTACAGTCAAAGTCGAAAAAATTTAAAATGTTGTGTGTGTGTGTGTGTTGTTCTTCATTATCAGATACAATGTTTCATCTTCGTTCAAATTTACTTCAGAGTCGCTTGAATCAATTTTAGATCTCTCAAACACATTTTCCACATTGCTACTTCCACCCCCATTAGAGGATGGTCTGTATTGTATGCGATACTCATCTACTAGAACTGCAGCAAATTCTTCAGGTCTAAGCGGCCTTTTATTGTTCATCTTCTAGAGTTTCAAAAAGGAGATAGACCAAAATACAATAAATAAAAACATACTAGGAGGGTGGCACCCATAATTTCTGCAAACTAATAGATCAGGTCCACCATGGGAATCAAACTTGCCATGAAACAAATGTTTGTTGTTTTCCAGTTTGTCAGTTCAAATTTAATTTGATAATTGCAACAGTTATTATACAAGTTCATTTTGAAATAAGTGTTATGTGGCAAAAATTAATTGAACGAGATTTACTATGACCTCTAAAGTGTCCTATCTCCGAAAGAAAGTTTTGGACGACTTCGTTGTTCATTTGGTGACCAAGCGCCTTCTCATCAGCTATAAACAGTATGACAGATTTCATGAGTTTAGATTTGACACAGGAACGATTTTGCGAAGAAAGAACAATTACACCAATTGCCGAAACCAACATAGACGTCGTGCTAAGAATTATTCAGAAGGAAAATCGAGTGACACATAAAATTATTATGAACACCTTGGGCATTGGCGTGAATGCTATAAACAACATTTTACATAATCACATGGGTGAAAAGAAAAGTCTACTATCGGTATATGCGACACAGTTTAACAAGCTTAAAAACTACAGCGCGTGGAATAGTTTAAAGAACCTCTAAAGAAATATGATGAAGGTAGATCTGAAGCAGTTTACAACATCCTAACTGGTGACAGCTGGATGTATGCATTTGAACCCGAATCTAAGCGGAAGTATGCACAATGGGTGCTTCTAACAGATCCTAATACAGTTAAAAGTGAAGCGATCTCGAGGTGTTGGTAAGACAGTAATTGCTTATTTCTCTTAAAAAACAGGTCCTATCACAACTTTCATGCTTGAAAATAAACATACGGTTACCTCAGAATGGTATACAATATTATGCCTGCCAGACGTTATTCAAAAAGCTCGTGATAATGATAATGCTTCAAGTTATACTGCACGTCAAATAAAAGAATCGTCAGAGGGTTCCCTATTAAAAGTGCTAGGTCATCCCCCACACAATCTCGACATAGCACCACCACATTACTTTCTATTTCTTTTATTGAAGAATAAAATGTCTGGCGTGCGATTTAGAACTCCCGAAGATGCTGTGAAAAACTTCAAAAATCTTATTTCTCAAGTGACTCAAGAATGATGGAATTTACATTTTGAAAGTTGGTTTTATCCACTGCGTAAATGTATATAGTTGAAGAGCAAACATTTTGAAATTTACTAGTAAAAAATATGTTTAAGCACTTCTTCTGGAACTGACTGTTTGAGTTGCAGAAGAAGTGCACCCGTTGGGAGAAAACATTGAAGGAAAACAACATATAACTATTTAGGAGACAAATTTAGCACAAGCGGTAATATAAAGGAAAAAATTACATAATATCCAGAATACCTATTTCGTCTATCAAAATCGTAGCTCAACGCTAAGGAGGTATAAAATCTCACAAAAACAGGTAGCAGCATTTGGTTCTGAAAGCAAAAAAGTTACGGACCAATGCAAAACAGATGAAAAATAGAGAATAAGAATGAATTGCGACCTACCCACAACAATGTTAGAAGAAGAGATAATAGGGGTTATAAAATCAAAAAGAGTAAGGTGGAAAGAACATACACTAAGGATGGAGTAGGAGATAATCGATAAGGGAATGATAAAGTGGGTATGCTAGAGGAAAAAACAGGTGGAAAACTACGGAAACAATGGATCGACGGCTTTGAATAATATTTGAAAACACTGAGAGTCCAAGGATGGAGAAAACTAGCAAATAACCGATCAAAGTATTAGAGCAGGCAAGATTGTAAGCTATAAGCAGGGGAGGTACAGATAAACGATGTAATTCTTATATCTAGCTCCAAACCAACTTAATTGTTGCTCTTATGTGTGTTCCATCTATTTACTACTCATCTATGCAGCGTGTTATGTCAATACTACCTGAAGCAGTGATATAGCTAATTTTGAATGAAGCAATGTCATAATAACATATTACGTTCGATTTTATACAGTTGCTATGTAGCAAATAAATTACCAGTGAAAATCTCTTTAGCAGCCTTTACTAGTCCACTCTTGGACATAAGCCTCCCCTTGTTCTTTCCAGGATATTTTATCTTGAGCCAGTTGATGCCAATTTATTCCTACTCTGCTCTTGATGTCATCAAGCCAGCGTCTTTGTGGCCTACCAACACTTCGTTTATGTATTCGAGGCCTCCACATCACTATGTGTTTTGTCCATCGACGTTGGTCTTGTCGAGCGACGTGCCCAGCCCAACTCCATTTAGATTTTGCTATACTGGTTATAACATCTTTTAATTTAGTTCTTTTTCTTATCTCTTCATTTGTAACGTAATCCCTGAGACTCAGACCTAACATAATTCTCTCTATTGCTCGTTGGGTTGTTCTAAGTCTGTTCGCCGACTTTATCGTTAACGTTGTAGTTTCCATGCCATACGTCATTACAGGGAGTATGCAGCTGTCAAACACCTTCCTCTTCAAATTAACTGGAATGTCCTTGTTCTTTAGAACATTTGTCAGTTTTCCTGTAGCTGCCCATGTTAGTCGAATACGTCTCGTAACTTCAGCTGTTTGGTTCTCTTTGCCCAACTTGATACTGTGCCCTAAGTAAACATATTCTTCGACACGTTCTATAATTTCATTTCCTACACGTACAATTATATTTTCTGTGGTCATAATTTTTGTTTTACTTAAGTTCATGTGTAGGCCAATGTCTGCTGATCTATTTTCGAGTTCTACTAGCATGTTTTGTAGCTCATTTATATTTTGACTAACAATCACAATATCATCTGCAAAACGAAGATGATTTAAGTATCGGCCGTCAATTTTAACTCCCTTCTCACTCCAGTCAATTGTTTTGAAAACATCTTCTAATGCAAGCGTAAAAAGTTTCGGCGAGATGGTATCGCCCTGTCTAACCCCTCTTTTCAGTGGTATTTTGCTTGTTTGTAAGTCATCTGCAATGCTAACTACTAATGTTGCATGTTTATAAATATTTTCAAGTAGGTTTCTGTATCTTGAATCTATTCTGGCATTGTTCATGGCTCTAAAAATGGCCCATAGTTCCACCGAATCAAATGCTTTATTAAAATCGACGAAAGCAAGATGTAGTGGTTCGTTATATTCATTGCATTTTTCTATCAGTGAGCGGACTGATTGAATGTGTTCTGTTGTACTATAACATTTTCGAAAGCCAGCTTGTTCGGGGGGCTGGTAGTTATCTAGTTTATTAGTTAGTCTGTTTGTTATTATTTTCGTAAAGAGTTGATAAGGGTGTGCTAAGAGACTTATAGGTCGATAGTTGTCAATCTTTAGTTTATCACCTTTTTTATATAATAAAACTACTTTTGAGTTATGCCATGCTGCTGGTATTTTTCCCTCTAAGAGGCATTTGTTGAAGAGTATTTTTAGAGATTCTAAGATAACTTTTCCTCCTACTTTTATCATATCCGTTGTTATACCGTCTTCTCCAGGAGCTGTACCTTCTTTCATGTGGGACAATGCTAATTTCACTTCTTCCAGTGTGATCTCAGGTATTTCTTCAGAACCAACGTTCATGGTTTTAGAGTTTAAGTTAGCAGGTTCTGGGTTTTCTTGATTATAGTATAGTGCACTATAGAAGTCTTCTACAATTTTTGTTATTTCTTCCCTATCATTTTTGATATTTCCACTTGGGTTTTTTAACTGATGTATCTGTGGCCTACCAGTGTTGTTATATGTTTTAAGAATTTTCATATTTTTGTTGTTTTCTATTATTGTTTTTATCACTTTTGTGTTATGATTTCTTAAATCTTTTCTAATTCGTTTTCGTATAGTTTTGTTGAGTTCTTTATATTCTAGTGTTCCTTTACTTAATTTTCTTCGTTTTGCCATGAGTTCCTTTGTTTCTTTCTCTATTCTTACATTTGTGTTTCTAACAACGGTACATATCTTCTTGTTTGCTGTGCTTATGTCAGTCCTTATTTTACTTTCTAGTTCGTTGATACTTAATTTATTTATAGCTTCTTTATTAGATAATCTTTTGCTGAGTTCATATTGATATGTTTGTATATTCTGTTGCACTATGTCTTTGGTAGGAAAATGCTGTTGTTTTGTAAGTTTGCTTCGTTCCATCTTGATGTTTATTTCTACTCTGGCTCTCAGCAGTCTATGGTCACTGCCAGTACTGAAGTGGTTTAAGACTGATACATCTTTCACAGTGTACTTTTTGTTTGTTATTATGTAATCTATTTCATTTTTAACTTTTGAATCTGGGCTTCTCCAAGTCCAACGTCTTTTTGTTTGTTTTTGGAAAAATGTATTCATACAGAAGAGTTTCTCACTGTAGATATAATTTAGTAATCTTTCTCCACGGTCGTTTACAGAGCCGAGTCCAAAGTTTCCTATATATGGGCTTTTGTTATTTTTTGATATTCCCACCTTAGCGTTAAAGTCGCCTATGATAAATTTATAATGTGTTTTTTCTAGTGTTAGCGCTCGTGATATATCCTCATAGAATTGTTCAGCTTCTTCATCAGGCGAGGAGCTTGTTGGTGCATATACCTGAACAATCTGTACGCTATACCGTTTTGATATCTTCATGACTATATATATTACTCTGGGTGATATCGCTTTCATTTTGGTGACTAGATGTTTTATATTTTTATGTATCATAATGGCTACTCCACCTACGTGTGTATCTTTTCTTTGTTATTCTGATAAAGAAGATGTCCTGTTTTTAATGTGGTGCATTTTTCTTCGGGTAGTCTGGTCTCACTTAAGCCTAGTATACTCCATTTTATGTGAGATAATTCTTCCTCCAATTCCTCTAGGTGATCGCTCGACATCATTGTTCGAATGTTGTATGTGGCAATATAAAGCTTGGTTCCTGGCTTAGTCTCAGATGTTTTTCCTTGCGAATTTCCTTCATGTAGTGTCCGTTTTTTATGGCAGCCTGATCTTATCCGGGGGGTCTTAGTACCCTCTGGTCGCCGCTTGTTCCAACCGTTACCTTGTCTCGACTTCTTGCTCTCCCCATATTCCGTGGAGCAGACTGATAATTTGTTATCAGTGTGGGATTCCGTACTCCTTGCCCGACCCACCTGGGGATTGTTTTCAGAAATCGACATTTTTTCATTCATTCATTCATTAGGGGGGTTTTTGGCCTGTGCTCCACCACGCTGGCCAAGTGCGGGTTGGTGGAGGGGTGGTGTGGGAAAGGATAGCGGAGGAGGGGGGAGGGAATAGAGGTTGGGGACCTGGTTCCTCCCGGGGACGGGGGATGGGAGGCAAATCCAGTAGCTGACGTAGGGCAGGGCCGCCAAACCCTGTGGTAACCTCTCTTCAACCGGGATCGTAGAGGAGTGCTACCCGCTACCCGAATTTGAAGAATATTTAGACAAAATACGACAAATGCAGAAATCTTACAGACTTTCCACATTTGTGGACCTCAATAAAGATACCAACCTTAAAATAATAAGTCTACGCTCCAACATCTAAGCACAAAAATGAACAAGTATCTACACAATAGCTCCCGGTGACCTTAACGATGAACTTGTAGAACACTTGTAGAAGTGTCAGAAAATTATATCGGAAACTTTGAATATGGAACACAAAATGAAAGAGAATAAATGTTAATGAAATATACAGAACGTAAGAAACTCTATGCCATGCCACCTTTTTCAGGGGAAAGGAACTACAATCGCCATGAGCCGCACCAAAAGCAACAACAACGACCAAAATTTACCATATTATAACAAAAGAAAAAACAATACAGAAAGTTACAGTTATAAACCCTGTCTCGGTTGGATTCTATCACAAAGTGGTAAAATCGAAAGAATATACATATTATACATACAGAACCTCCAAAGAGCAAAAAAATAATACGTGAATTAACTAGACGATTCTAATGCCCTAGAAGTGCAATTAGACGATTAACAGTAATAACAATACCCAAGCAACTACTCTACTCAAAGTCAAAAAAAGGGATGTTAAAAATGCCAATATATATGAAAATAAGGACTGTGGAGTTAGCGGAACTGATTGTAAGAAAGCAGATACAAGATGATCTTAGCAAGCACCAAGAGGATCATCTAGAAAGAATTATAGAACAGAACCGTAATCTAGAAGAAATGAAGCCTAAACTAAAAGAAGAGAAAATAGCAATCCTCAAAAACCAATGCATTGAAGAAAGAAGAACAACTAGTATAGTGAAGATAACCGAAGAATACTTTAAAAATCCTTATAGCTCTAAAAAGGAACCACCACAGAGATCTAAAAAAATATAAAATCAGAGAACCTCCCTGAAATTACGGAAGATGATATATGTAAAGTCATAAACAACATGAAGAGAAATGAATCTGCGAGGAAAGTCGGACTATTAGTGGAACTTCTCAAGGATGGACGCAGAAAAATTACAGAATACCTTTGGTAGCATATTCATTAAATGCTTCTTCGAGTAAAATACTACTTAAACAATGGAACGATACTCACATCATATTAATATGCAAGAAAGGCGATCCATCGACTTTAGACAAATATCCGTCCATGTCTCTAAAATATTTTAATTATATAAAAAGTTAGCTAGAATTATTACAAACAGATTGACCAATAAATATGATAGTTATCAAGCTGAATATGTAAGATTTAGGAAGGGGTACGGCACATGCGACTGTCTGCATACAACATGAAAATTGATAAAAACCACCAACGAATGTATTCTTCTTTTGTACCTGGCCTTCGTTGACTACGAAAAAGATTTCGACAGCATAGGACTATGAGCTGTTGCATACCGATCATAGGAGTAATAAGGCAGAGGGATACGATCTTGGCCAAACTATATATATTATCCATGGAAGATTTGTTGAGTAAATTGGGGAATAAAGGAATTTCCACAACGGTCAACATGTTTACAACTTTAAACATCGCTTCTGATAGCAAAGAACTACAATACTTCATAAATGATCTCCATGAAAAATCGCTAGAAAGAATTCTAAAAATTAATCTCAATAAAACAAGACTAATTTCTAACACTGATGATCAACACTTAATAACAGTAAATACAACTGAAGTAGAACTGAAAGAAAACAAACAAAGACAAATAGCCAAAACAACAAGAAGGGTACGGTACGGATGAATCCTTTGTTTTAAAGAACTAAAACAATACATCTGCATCTAAGAATTAAAGTATTCAACTCATGTATTCTACCCGTAATCACATAACACAAACATTGACATTCGCAATCACAAATTTGAACAAAAGAAAAGTTCAAAGATCAATTAAACGATAGATATTGGAAATATCACTTAATAATAGAAACGGCAATAAGTGCACGAAAAAAACACCATAGATGCTATCCAATACGTATTCAAACTAAAGCGGAAGTAGAGTAGTCATAGCTAACGTCGCCAATATCAAAGATGGAAGAGTGAGGTCAGATAGTGGAGCTCATATATGCCGGTATAACTCAAAAACTGTTGGAGGAAGACGATATTTTGTATGCAGATTATATTTCTACCTGACATAAAAACGAGACAATGTTGGACAAATATATGCAACATATATAATTGTTGCTTATTTTTCATTTAGCTGAGAAATAAATAGATAGTGATAATTTGCACATAGTTCAAGCTGTATCCTTGGCGAAAATGGTACTCAATAGATACAGGGTAAATGTTGTAAAAGAGAAAAATAGGTCAACAATAATTGCATTGTACCTCAGGTAGCCCCATCTCACCGATGCGAGGGGTACTGCGTGGTCGAGTGCAACGAACGGGCGATTTACTTGCGGGCTACCGCTAATTGTTGAAATCGCCTTCGCAGGCTCGTTCACAGGCGCTGAAGTTCGAGTGCCAACGCTTGTAATGTTTTTTTTAAATTTGAAAATTGTTGTAATTTGCATTATCAAGTGTTTCCTTCTATTGTTTCAGTATTATTACGAACGTGAAGATATATTACCCCTATTTTTGTTTGATTTTTAAAATTTTTTAGTGACACAATGCCCACTTGGGAGGGAAGTTCCGAGTAAAGCTCTTTACAGATTTTTTAGATGCTTCGGCTGAGTTCTCAATACTTATGACAATATTATGTAACTGGTAATTTATTAATATCTAAAAACATTTTGTCTATAAATATAATATGTAAGAAAAATGG
>CALNHX010005063.1:97567-114652 GCA_940337035.1 Agriotes lineatus
ACCAGGGTGCATCAACGATGTAGATGAGTTCCTTTTTTTGAAGTCTTTGGATAATACAAGTATTAATATTACCTTATCTCATAGGTGAATACGATACATCAATACTAGCTTTAACATCGGACGTACGTAAACTGCAGCGGCTTAATCCTCATTAGCATGTAATGGCCAGGTAGCATCTCCAAAAAGTATGTAAACTGCAGCGGGTTTATGTTAATGACGGGCGCCGTGTAATTACCATGATCTAATGAGACCCTAATGAGTGGAATTTCATACTGTAAAATTTATGGTATTCGATTTGAAGATGTGTTAATAGATAGACGAACTGTTGCAATAAATTCTCACTATTCATTCAGCAACAAAACCGAACGTTCCTACGCTAAAAGAATAAAGTAATAGTTGTTGAGAACGAACGCGGCAGAAAACTGCTATTAGCAGACGGCTGCAAGTTTATAAAAAGGAAACCTTGAAATATTCGGGTGAAGAAAAGTGGTGTTGCACGGTGCGATGTTGCACAGCAAAGCGGTATATCCTCTACAACGGAGCCGATCCTGCTATTTCAAGAGAGGATGGTAGGCACAACCACAACATTGACGCGAGGAAGATCCAGAAACAGATCTTCACAGCATCCTGCAAGAGGAAAGCCGAAGATGACTTGTTCTGCGGACCAGCGAAGCTCTGCTGTACTGCGCTTGGAAGAATGCCCGAAGTCGACAGCAATCTGCTTCAAACAACAGACTTCACCAACAAATATCTAAAACACAAAAACACTTGCATGTTATTTGTCTAAAAAAAAGTGGAAATAAGCTTTTCCATCATTTTTAAACACGCCGAGTATATATTTAATATGTATATTTCGTCAGTCCTAAGCCTGAATAAAGTGTGAGGGGAAATGATGTGATTAGTTGTCGATTAATGTTAATGTAAATTTTATGACCCCGCTGCAGTTTACATACGTCCGAAAAACTACCCGAACAGTGCCCCGCTGCAGTTTACGTACCCTCACTAATGATCCGCTGCAGTTTACAAACGCCGTTAACATCTGTTTATCTAACAGAAGCTTATTAGAACTAATAGAGTGGCCAATTGAGAAAAAAATTAGCCAACCTCTTTAGTTATATCTAATGCTAAATGCTTTCTTTTACTCTTTAATTTGTGCTTTGCGTCGCAGTTTAGCGTATAACCTAATGCTTAGACAATTTTCTGAGTTAAATAGTTAAATTTGTATGAATTGATTTGATTTCAGTTAGTTTGATCCGCCATATTTTGTCCAGTTGTTGATCTGGTTTACAGCAGTCGATAGTGCATAACAGTTTCTAATATTTTGAGAACCAACCCATTGCACATCCTTATAGTACACCTGCTATAATTTCTTGATTCTGAATAAGTGTGCTTTCTTTGGTTTAATTCTAAACGTCTATCTCTAATATGCGACTTAAAATTTTGGGTAAACTGTTGTGGAAACAATGTTTTCAATTTACATGTTGATTGAAAACCAAATTGTTAAACTTCGTGATTATTATAAAATCATTCCAACTGCGCTTAGGGTGGGATGGTTGTAGAATCTGATCCTTAATTTGGATTCTTAATTTAGATAATATGAGGAAAAAAGAACTAAGAAAAGAGATTGTGGAAATATCACTTAGTATTACCTAAATATTATGTGTTACACTAAAAGCAACGACTAAACCTTGTATTATTGTTACAAACAACGATTGTAACCTTACTGTAAGAAGATGCGGTTTGTATAATATAAATTGCTTAGACATTATTGGCTACGCTGCTATGTAATCAATAACCTGTTGAAAAGGCAAATATGTAATCAAAAGCACTTCAAGGAGACGCCAAAATTGCAAGCTATTCAAGGGAGGAACATAATAGTCATAGCGATGATAATAAAGCCGTCATCTACCGTTCACAAGAGATACGGGATGCGAAACGAAGTGGGAAATTATTTTATGTTCTAGAAGATTTGGGCGTGAAAGTCCATTCTAAAAATTTCCATATATTTGGTGAATACGCTTTTCTGCAATAAATTTTAGCGCACGTCTGATTATATTTCGAGGCTCTAAAATCTTCGTTATTTTGCTTAATTTTGTACGCCTTCCTGTTATGCTATGACGGTTCATTTTTAATACTAACCACCTCGTGCCTGCCGCGCAGCGTTGCATAATTTATATTCAATCTCAATTTTTAAAAAAGCTTGGCATTGTTTCAGCAGCTCCTGCTTCATCCAGCATCAGGATGTGAAACGCTCACAGTTACTCGTTCAGGCTCATGACGTTTATAAATCGAGCATATGAAGCTGAAAGCTTTTTTGAAGGTAAACCCTGCATCTGATAGCTCGACAAATTCCGAAAGACATTAAGGAAATTGAGTATTCGAATGTTGATTTTCTCGGGGTTTTGGATTCTGAAGTCGGCATAAAAGTTGGCGTAGGTATCATGTTAACAGATGTACTTGAATCCACTTGGGCTGGCACGATATCATTCTCTAAGTCGGCTGTGGTTGCGTCTTATTAACGTATACGTCTTAGACTTGTATAGTTCTACATTTATTCAACCACGAACAAAAGCAATCTGAGCTTCCCGGATACCATGTCATCAAATCGTAACTTCCACAATTTACATTATGGGAAATGCTCAGAAATAAAACGAGAGAGGGCTTAATAATTCGGTTTGTGTAATGGTACGTTAAAATCAAGGCAAACAAACGGTTTCAAATAAACAGTCTGCTCACCAAAAACAGAGTAAATTTGCTTGTAGGCTTAAAATTTGCTATACGTATAATAATTTAGAGTTTCCTTTTATTATGTATACAAATACAGTTGGCTTATAACTTGGAATCAAGTTTTATATCCAAAGATTTTGTAAATTTCAAGGTTTTAATAACCTCGTGCTCCAAGAACTGGTCAAACAGTCTCGAGAGTTAAGCAACATTCGCGGCGGTCGGCACTTGGATGGGTGTCCGACCTATAGTGGTGGTAAAATCGCAGCCAGCCGTGCCTCGGAGAGCACGTTAAGCCGTCGGTTCCGGTTGTCATATCGGTGACAGTCGTTAGGTTATGTCAGAGGCGCTCGCGCAACCTGAAAAGTCTGGCAGCAGGCTTCCTACCACAAGCCATACGATACAAAAGGTGAGCACATTTTCAATTTGAATTGGAATCGCGTTATTTAATAACTCTACATACAATTTGAGATAAAAGTAATTAACAATACGTTAGAAGTGTCAGCTAAAAGTATGTATTTATGATAGTTACTTTGTTAATTTATTTTTCAAACAACATGAAGTTATTCAAAAAAGAAACAAGTATTAGTCAAAGACAAAGACATTTTGTAAAGTGTAATAAGGTGTTATGTTTCGCTGCATTACACAGCTTCATTAGACAAAATACATAAGTTGATTTAATAATAAATTAGTATTTGTGATTAACACGTAGTGAGCAAGAAATTAAAAAAAATTATAAATAAGTGAAAGAAATCTTCCTCAAAAAAATAGAACCTTGTTTGTGAAAAAACATCAAGGTTTATTAATTTTTTTTATATAAAATCTGTAAAATGCTTTAACCAGAACTTCCCTCGTCAACATTGTCACACTAAATAATTTTTAAAATCAAATTACGTTAGGAGTACAGATATCTTCACGTTTCTAATAAATTAAATACATTTTTAAATTAAAAAAAAAATGTATCCCGCTGGGGTTTGATCCCGCCGCATCTGCAGCGCTGCAGAATCCTAACCGAATCTCCGCAGAGGATATAAAAATGGCGAAATTCCATCTGCCTCTACCGCGTCTCTTCGGAAAAAGTCGGCGCGCCCGCCTCTTGATAAGAACTGTGTAATGGTTGAAACATTTTTACTCTTTTGTGACATTATGCTTTATCGGTTGAGTCTTACTTTCGGCAAATGTAAAGCCTGGCCTATGTGAAAGTTATTACTTCCTTTTATTTAAAAATTATCACAAAGATAAACCAAATTTTATTTTTTAAGGTGTTCACTCTATATATAATTGTATGAAATTGTACCGGTTTCATGCGAGGTAGATATATAATATGTATACAAAATATCGTCTTTCTCCGACAAATAGTTTTCGAGCTATACTGCCAACAGACAGGCAGACAGACAGACAAACGGACTGACAGGCTGGCGCAATTGAGAAAACCCCTTTTTAGTCATCTAGGGACCTTGAATCGTGAAGATCTAAAAAAATCTCGGAAAGTGATTTTTTAGTGATTACAATACTTCCTTCGTCTTTCAGACGAAGGTAGTAAAAAGTATGTAAGACTTGCGAGTAATTATATTAAAAAAAATTTATAATTATTTTTATTAATCGTGAGACGATAAAAACAATATTTTTTAAATAAAAAGCAGGACAAGTTGTCGAGTGTGGAAAAAGAGAACGTTACAACATCTATCGTGTTTGCCAAACATTCAACTTACAAAGTGTAAGAACAATTCATCGTAAGGTGAAATTATATAATGTTAAAAAATTAGTTATGCACCCCAGTTGGGACATCACCAAGGAATGTTGACAAAGGTAACTAAAAATAGACGATGATATTATAAGATAAGTAAAAAATATTAAATGATTACAAATGGTGTTAGTAATTTAATCGAAACGTTGAAAATTAATTGTAGATCTTGGTGGATGTAAGTGAATTTTATGATCGTTGAAAAGCAATTGGCCATTACATCAAAATGCATATCACTATTTAAAACTAGCAAAAATAACTATAAAAGGTGAAGATATTATAGTAATGAGTAAAGCTCTCAAGTCTTACATACTTTTAAAAAAAAAATTAATAATACTTAATATTTTTTACAAACAAGATTCTGTCTTTTTTAAGAATATTTCTTTCACTCTTTCTCTTTTTTTAATTTCTTGCTCACTACATGTTAATCACAAATACTAATTTATTATTAAATCAACTTATGTATTTTGTCTGATGAAGCTGTGTAATACAGCGAAACGTAACACCTTATTAAACTTTTACAAACTTTCTTTGTCTTTGACTAATACTTGTTTCTTCTTTGAATAACTTCATTTGTTTGAAAAATAAATTAACAAAGTAACTATCATAAATACAAACTTTTAGCTGGGTATTTATTTAGATAGAAAGAAACAAACAGGCCACATAGCCCAATTACATGTTTCTACACAATACAAAAACAGAACATAAACTAGATCTACGCTATAATAGCACAAAAAGAGAAAAAAAATCAACTACTCATGTAAATCCATAATAGAAATAAAAATATGAGATAGTAATAACTAAAAGTAAACACTATAGAAAACCCAATACGACGAGAAAAAGACAAAATTAATAATAAGAGTAAATAAGGATAAGTTAGATAAATAAAAGATTGTTGTTACAAAATAACAAAACTAATAATAAAAATAATTTAACGATATTTTAAACAGATAAAAATGTATAAGAGGCGATTATCCACCTGGAAAACTTTGCACCACCAACGACCTAAATCTAGGCAGAGTATTGCTAAAAATATCAATGTCCCCGCAATCCTGCGCACAGGCATTATAGTTGCGCATAATGCGGTTAAAAATTTAAAAATGACCCATGTTGCTAGAGCTCGTTTTCATAGTAAATAGGTTATTAACTCTAGTAGCGTAAGCAGGGACATAGAAATTTACAGCAGATACCAGAAGCGGAGAGCATATCAAACCATTCAGTAGCTTATACAAAAACAATTGCTCTGACACGAAACGACGCAGCTCCAGCGAGTCAAGGCATAAATAATCTAGACGTTCAGTGTAAGGGCGGTATTGAACATTGAATCTGTAGAACAGCAGTCTCGTGAAACGCCGTTGAACAGCTTCAACCTCCAATCTGTATACAGTATAGAACGGAGACCATATGATACTTGCATACTCAATCTTAGACCTCACAAGTGAATTAAATAAAGTTTTGTAGGATGCAATCGTAGTAAAATGCTTAGATATACGGAAAATGAAACCCAACATCGAGTACGCTCTTTTACATATTTGCTCAATGTGATTTTTAAAAGTTAAGGACGTATCAAGCAATATACCAAGGTCAGAAATACAGTCAGTTCTAGTAAGGATGCTATCATTAACACAGTAGCCAAAAAGCAAAGGTTTTTGCTTTCTATGAAAAGATATGACGTAGCATTTATTTACATTTAGATTCATCAAGTTATTCTTGCACCATTCAGCTACAGTATCAATGTCCTTTTGCAGAGATGCAGCATCATTGATGTCGCAAACTGAACGATAAAGCTTGAGATCGTCGGCGTACATCAGATAGTTGGATGAAATATTTTTTGTTAGGTCATTAATAAAAACAATGAAAAATAAAGGCCCCAGTATCGATCCTTGCGGAATTCCAGATCTACAGACGATACTATCCGATCGAAAGCCATCGACAACCACAAACTGCGATCTGTTCAGCACATAAGAGCAGCACCATCTATACAGATCTCCCTTAATTCCATATTCAGATAATTTCGCGAGCAAAATTGCATGATTAACTCTATCAAATGCTTTAGAGAGATCAGTATAGACGGCATCCACCTGATTTTTACTGTCTATTTGTGTTTGTAAATAAAAAACATATTCACAAAGATTGGTGACTGTGGATTTATTCTTTACAAAACCGTGCTGCTGAGAAGTAATGAATTTAGAAAAGTGAGAAAAAGACGGACCATGCACAATTTTTTCAAATATCTTGGCAAATGTGCAAATGATGGAGATTGGACGATAATTATTAACGAGTGACCTATCGCCAGATTTAAAAATTGGAACAACATGTGCCGTCTTCCATACGTCAGGAAAAACTCCTTGCTCTAATGATTTTGAAAAAAGTAAGAACAACGGATAAGCCAGTCCATCAGCAGCATGCTTTGCAAATAAAGAGGGTATGTTATCCGGACCTCCACCTTTATTTGGTTCAAGTCCCGACAAACACTCACGCACCTGTTGAATCGATATGGTAATGTTAGACAAAACATCAGCTGAAGTGGAATCAGTAAATAATTCAGTAGACAACTTAGGCTTATCATTACTATATACTGTTTCAAAATATTGTGCAAACATGTTGCATATATCTCTGCCAGAGCCAGCAGTGCTATTGTTATAATGCATTTCATTTGGATATACATTAGTTTTTCGCTTACTTTTAGCGTAGGACCAGAAGGATTTGGAATCGTGTGTTAAATTGGATTCAATATTATCAATATACTTGCGATAACACTCTTTTTGAATTTGCTTTACGCGCGACCTAAGTATGCAGTACGCTTCCAAATCATACGGTCGTTTGTATAATTTATATCTACGATCATATTTAAATTTTTCCCTGATTGCTTTAATTAATTTCGTTGAATACCAGACAGGATATTTACCATTTTTTAATCGTTTTTGAGGGACATACGTTTTAATAATATCCCAAAGAACAAGATAAAAGGCATCAACAGCACTGTTACAATCAAGATTACAGAACAAAATCGACCAATCAAATGTAAGCAAAGTATTGTTGATTGCAGGGTAGTCACCTGCTTTAGTAGATAGGCAGTACCAGTTTTGGACCAGGAAGTGACGTCATTTTGGCGGGAAATTCAAACTTGCGCGCTACGTGGCCGAGGCGGTTTTGGGGCGCAGCCCTAGTCGCCATTTTGTGGGGCTCCGCCCCCTTGGGGGCCCCATGTTCGTCGGGCCCCCCCAATGCGCCGAGGTGCGCAAGCGCGGGTTTGCGGGGGAGGGGGGAGGTGTGTGGGGTCGCTCCGGACCGGCGCTGCGCGGGCCCCCTTTCGGGGCTATGCCCCGGGTCCCGGCCCCCGGCGCCGATGGCAATATCGAAATATATTGCGTAAGCCAGCAGCAGCAGATAAGAAAAACCGCAGCAGCAGATAAGGGGGAACTTGGCGCGAAAACAACGAAAACCGCAGAGAGTTGATAAGGGGACTTGGCGCGAAAACACACACGTACGCCATCTGTGATCAAGCTCTGAAACTATGTAATACAGGGGTCTGTAGGTGGGGAGTCATATATAGTGATTTTACAGTTAATTGTGTGTATTTGTGCCTGTGTCGGGCTGCTGATAAGACTTATCTAAACCGCAAAATGACGTGTCTGCCTGCGCTCGATATCAATCAGCGTAAATGGGATTTGATAATCAGTTGGTGGCTTCGGATGATGCTGATAAGAAGAAGAAAAGAAAATACACCCGTCGTAGTATTCGAAAGTGGCACAAGCGATCTAAAACAGGCGGATTCCTTCCGATTTTAATACCTCTGCTTGCGGGATTATCAACTAGAGGTGCAATACCTCTGTTGGCGAAATTATTAGCTGCCGGTGTTCTGGACCGTGACGCTCTTTGCATTCATTAATAATGTGTCATCGTCCGCCACAAGTTCGTTTAGATTTTGTGATTTTTGGAGAAATCGATCATTTTAAATTGCATGACTTTCAGAGTGCGTGCGATAAAAATTTGGAAATATTTTTTACGATTAACGATGATGATGTAGTACCACGTCAGGCAAAACTTAAATATAATTTTATATTCGAAACTACTGTACAGTTACAGGTATACAACTGGACCGGCGGCGGCGGTGGAAAAGTAAAGAGAAAAGAGCTAATAGCCTGTTTAAATTTACATCGTGATCGTAATTGTTCGAGCATTACAAAGATAAATAATATCGATAAAAATCAGATATTAAAAAATAGTCCAGAAGCTGTGAGTTATATCTGATTTAAAAGTAAATGGTATCGTAAAATCTGATTAGTGTCTTCGTGGAACGTGAACGACCACCACCAGCAGCAGCCATGAAACTTGTAGTCGATGTGCAGGGGTTCAATACAGCCGATAAAGTCTTCACACCAAAGGAATTGGCTGCCTATAATGGTAGCAGCGTAACCCATTATATTTTTAAGCCGCCCTTTGCATTTACTGCTTTACCGTCAAGTTTGCAAAAACAAGCTCAGTGGTTGATGAGGTATCACCATTGCATCGATTGGAACGAAGGATTTACTCCCGCCTATCAATTTCCAGCCATCTTACGGCGGATACTACGCGATGCTGATGTAATATATGTAAAAGGACGTGAAAAATCGTTGTTTATAAAACAATTTACTGAAAAGTGTGTACTTGAAGTGGAAGAGCATCCTAAATTTAATTTAGTTCAACCGGCTTGCATGTATCATTTAAATCCAGTATGTTATTGCGCTCTTTCTAATGTATATCAGATATATAATAATTATGTAATGAATGTTTAAATACATGTATATGTTATACTACGAGTTTTATTTGTGGAATAACCTCCCAATGAACGAAGGAGGAAGCCGTCAAAGGTAACAACAGCAGAACAGTGTATAAATGAGCATTCTAAGTTTGAAAAAATTAGTAATCGTATTGAAGTGGTAAGGTAATGATGTCGTCGTTGCTATCTGCAATCTGTATCATCATTATAGCATGCGGTGACGTAGTAGTCGTCGTTGCTAACAATAATGGAAATAATTCTGACGTTGATTATAATGTTGTACATTTTCTATATCGCTATGGATATTTGGATGTATCTAATGAACAACAATTGCAATTATTAAATATTAATTAGCCAGAATATAAGTTAGCTCTAACGAAATTTCAAGAATTCTATCGATTTCCAATCAACGGAGGAAATTTAAACAGCGAAATGGAACAACTGGTGGAAGAAAAAAGATGTGGGGTCCCAGATATTAGCACATACGTGCTTCATCCTACGAAATGGACCACAAATATTATTACCTGGAATTTTCATGGCGAGAGCAACGAAGAATTAGTAACATCTAAAGCAGCATTTGAACTATGGAATCGATATACGAATATAACGTTTAAACAAACAGATCAGAATCCTATGATTTTAATATCGTATCAAGCAGCTCGCCATAGGTATCAAGGAAAATCAGAAGTGTGCACTTTCGAACTAGCCGGTGATTCATTGGCACACGCTTATTTTCCCGACGGTAAAAACAGCGTGGTGGAAATTCATATTTTAAAAACCAAAGAGTGGTATGTTGGAACGGGAATTTTACCTAATGGAAAGATAAGTTTATATACTGCTCTGGTTCACGAAATCGGACACGCTTTAGGACTACATCATTCGCCTATTAAATCCTCCGTCATGTATCCCTATTATTCGAGGGGAAGCGAGGAGAAATTCAACGTATCAACTATTAAACTAGATTATGACGATAAATCAGGTATTCAAGCGTTATACGGAGGAAACATTATAAAACGTAAACATAAAGAAAAAACGACTACATCTCCTTCTACTACAAACAAAGCAGCGACGGCGGCGGCGGCGGTAGAAGCAGTAACGGCGAGAAAAGCAGAAAAAACAGCAGACTTGTGTTCGTTAGCTAAATTTCTCAATACATTCCTAATTGTAAATGAAAAGTTGTATATATTTTATAAGAAATACGTATGGATCATTCCCTTAGAAAGTCGAAAATATAACGATCCCGAATTAATTACCGATTGGTTAACGTTTTTACCGAGAAATTTTACAGAAATCACAGCTATATATCAACGTCCAAATGGAGAGATAATCTTTTTTATTGAATCAAGTATTTATATTACATCGTATCCGGGATTTAAACTTTTAAAGCCTGCTTTTCCCAATACGGCTTTAGGATTAAGACGTTCGTTAAAAATTAACGGCGCTGTTAATACGAACGCAGGTCAGACCTATATATTTTTCGATGGCCACTACAACCTTCTATTAAACGAATGCACGTTTCAATATATCAGATATGGTTTGAATAGTATAGTGTTTCCGGGAATACCGAATTCGTTTAAATCCGTCTTTAGATATATAGATGGGCACATTTATTTCTTTAACAAAAAAGGCTATTATAAATACAACGAATTTACAAATATCATAACAGAAGGTGGCAAAAAGAACTTAGACATATTCGGAATAAATTGTCCACGAGAGAGCATCCTACAACAAATACAGAAATTATTAAGCAATTTAATGTCTTTACGAATGGACGACGACGACGACGATGACTACTACAACGACTACGATGATTAGTATTGTGCTCTTCAAGTCTACATGAGAAATATTTTAGTTGAATTCGTTTTCTTATGGAAAAGTAGCACAAATCACGTAGAAAACAGGGGCCCCCGGAAGTAATAGTTCCGTTGTCGGTACGTGCAAACAATTATAAAGATTATTATAAAACTGAAAAAGTTTCAGTTACAATGTTTTCCTCCTCCGCCTCCTCCTCATCCCCCTACTTGGATGGTTGTGATTGTATTCGGTGCAGCGATATTCAATCGTTTTTGAAGCGCGCGAAATCAAGACAATCGCCAATATTTGTTGATGATGATGATGAGCCTATAGCTAAAAGAACAAGAGGTGACGACGAGTGTAATTCGATTTACACCGCCAAAATCAGTTTACCTGCACCACCTGATTATCTGTTGTTTAATAAATTGTTTAATAAATGGGAAGATACCATGGATACTAATGAACAAGAACAACCGGCGGAGGATCTTAGAAAAAAGCGTTCAAACGATGAAGATGACGATGATGTCGAGACTAAAAGAATAAAAACACACCATCACCACCACCCTAATTCGTTCTTCGAAAACAGTGTAGTAGTACCACCTGATTATGGATGGGAAGATGCGATTGAATTTCCATTGGTGAGAGATGGGGAGACGGACAACAAAGTTATTAAATTTGATCACGTGATAGGAAATGCGCAGTACTTTCTCACAACAAATAGTTGGGAACATAAGAAAGTTGTTACCGTTGGCTTTAATACACAATGTAACAGTGAAGGTTTAAGTTTGGAACCAGTAGTACAAGTCTTATGCATCAGATGCATGGATATAGCTGAAACTGATAAAGCTATATGTTTAAATCAGTTTCAATGGCAACAATTGCTACAATTACAACCAGAAATAACGGCATACCTATTGGAATACAATTATAAGCCGGAATTTTTAACAGACAAGTGCAGTGTCATTAAAGAACTGATACAGGGTAGTGCACATCAGTGTCGATTAATGCTATCAGAATTTAAAAGATTGATTGAATTACAAGATGTGATTAATTATCGTCTTAAACAAGCAGATGTCTATGAGGTAAACAAATTTATTAATATCCTAATACAACAAACTGCGCACTACGGTCAACAATATACCGATGATGGAATTCTACAAGATGCTAGAATGCTGTTAAATACAGAACTAAGTTACAAGTCCTATGAAATACTCTGTGCTCTGGAAATATTGAATTTACATCGAAATCGTTTTCTTATTGCAGTCAAAAGATTACGTAAGCTATGGTGTAATCAAGCAAATGCTGCTGTCGCTGCTTCATCAGAAATTACAACAACATCTTAATAATCTTAGTGATTTACGTACAATGCTGACAGTGTACTCTATAAAAAGGGAAACATTTGAAAAATTTCGTCTATTATCACTTGGGAATTCATGATGACGATGATGAATCTCACATCGATAATCCTGCTTAGTTTGCTTACACCTGAAAAGGAATTAATTGTAAGTAAACCGGTCGCTGCAACGAGAGCGTACATTTATCCAGAATTCGGAGACCACCACCGACCTCAAACCAATGAAACTTTAGCATGGCCCGCTAAATGGCTTCTTATGACAATGGACTATTTTTCGAATGGTCATGAATATTATGTATATCGTATAAATTTAAGTAGATTTAAGAATAACAACAACGAAACATTTCTATTTTATAAAATTAGATTTAAGATTAACCATAATGTAACAGAGGAAACTGATTGGAGAATAGAAATATGGAATTTAAATAATTCTAGTATAGATGGTGTTAGTTTTGAGTGGATAGCGCCACCTAGTGACGACAGTTGTCAATTAGTAATCATTGTTCTTGCCTATGTATTATCGGCTGTATTATTCACAACATGTATACTAAGTTTTATTTTGTTGTACAAAATGCGGCAATAAATGTATAAAATATCGGTTGTTGTTTTATTTCTCTTTCTCTCTTCGAAAAAAAGGTATAAATAGAAGTGCTATATGACGCATGCTCCTAAATGACGTTAGCACGAGGACGTTGTAAGAAGGTAAAAAAAACTTGTCTTCGTCGAAGAAAAGCTGTTAAAGGTAGTGGTATAGTTAACAGTCTAATCAATAATTTACCTTTTGAGCTTCATTTACCTGGGAATTATCAGTATTGTGGGCCCGGAACGCGCTTAAAAGAACGTCTTACACGAGGTGATCCCGGTATAAATGCGTTAGATCGTTTATGTAAACAGCACGATATTCAATATTCTCTTAATCGAGATAATTTGGAAGCTAGACATAGAGCAGATAAAGCATTAGAAGAAGGAGCCTGGCAAATATTCAATTCAAACAACGCTAGTTACGGGGAGAAGGCCGCTGCTTGGCTCGTTACAACTAGAGACCCTGTATAATAAGTAAGTATACAGGGTCTCTAGTTACAACGATAATGAAAACTAAACAGAAATTTGGAATGGGTATGATAAAGAAGAAGAAAAGAAAGTCTCGCATTTTAAAATTACCTAAAAATGGAATGGGAAGAGGACTTATACCGTTTGATATTAATCAGTTGGCGGCTTCGGCTGATGTTGTTAAGAAAAGAAAATGTCGGCGTCGTCGAAAGCAGCGACCTAAAACAGGCGGATTTCTTCCGTTTTTAATACCTCTGTTTGCGGGACTATCAGCTGCCGGTGCTCTGGCCGGTGGCGCATCTGGCATAGCGAAAGCTATAAATGATTCCAAAGCAGCTAAAAAACAAATGGAAGAAGCGAACCGACATAATAGTACCATGGAAGCTATCGCCTTAGGGAAAAAATTAGGTGGCGGCGGAAGAAAAACGAAAAAAAAGAGGAGAGCCAAGTGTCCTACTAAAAAAAAGGCCGCCGCCGCCGGAGGAGCTCTATATTTAAAACCGTATCCAAAAAACTAATTAGATTGCCTCAAAGAGCGTTATCGGATTCAGATTTAATAAAATATGCAAAAAATGTACCATATTTTCGAGGTGTATACATGCGTGACGACCTACCTAAAACACCTTGGCATAACGAGAGCGGTATTGTAAATTTGGATAGTGCAAAGGGGATGGGAACACACTGGGTAGCATATAAAAAGCGCGGATCTATAGTAAAATATTTCGATAGTTTTGGTGATTTACAGCCACCCGTGGAAATTATTCGATATTTTAAAGGTTGTAGAATCTTTTACAACTACGAACGAAAACAAAAATTTGATACCGTTATTTGCGGACATCTATGTCTGGATTTTCTATATAAATAGCGTAACTTAAGCTCATCTGAACATTAGTTATGTCTCTGTTACTCTTACTAGAAGGAGCAGGTAATATACTAGAGGCATCTTATCGCGAACCGATACGATTAGATCCGAAGAAAAGTTATCTGGTTGCTCTGAGAGGATTTTACGGATGTAATTCTATTAAAAATATTCACGAGGGAAACGACAAATTTTATTACAAAAACGATAAAGGTACAACTCAAACTATACATATACAACACGGTTCATACGAAATAGATCACCTTTAGTCCTAAAGGTAGTTTTCGATTGTGGGCAAACAATTCTACGCTACAAGTAGAATTTAAAAGCGTTTACGAGGTGGATTTTTCACAACCAGATTCTATTGGGCGTATGCTAGGTTTTAAACCTTTACAATATCAAGCGGATAAAAAGCACGCTTCCGAATTAGACATTCAAATCGTTAAGCATACAAACGTATACGTGGAATGTAGCATTATTAAAGGAGCGTATCGTAATAATTTACCTGCTCATATTTTATACGGCTTTAGTATAGGTGTAGAACCTGGCTATCGTATGGATGTTGTACCGTTTAGTCCTATATATTTAGAAGCGAGTGTCGAAACAATACACAATATAGAGCTGCGTTTCGTCGATCAAAAGGGTGAACTTATCGATTTCGGAAACGAATTGGCGAGTATATTGCTTGAAATCAAAGAAAATGGGGATCGATTTTAATAACCCTAGTAGTAGTAATTACTGTCAATCACGGGCGACGAAAAAGTATAAAAGAAGGTATGGATCCAGCGTAAAGTTTAATAGGTTTCAAACCAGAGTCAAGCTTACACGTCAAGAACGTGACTTCTTAAGTCATCAATTGGGACTTGAAGTGAAGAAGTGAACCACACAGAATGTCGAATAAACTAAACGTTTTCGGTAAAATTAACTTTGACGAGTCCATCGAAAAAGAAGATTTACATACGTATCTGCCGTATGGCAATGCTACCTTTAATTATACCGACGAAATTAGAATTTTAATACAGAGCCAAGATCTAATAACCGATGTGTGTGAAAGTTTTATCTATGTGGAGGGTAAAATTGCTGTAACTGAGGAGAAAAAGAATTTTAATTTAAGTAACAATTTCGCTTGTTTCCTATTCGATGAGATACGTTATGAGATAGGAGGACAAAAAATTGATGTTTGTAGATTGCCAGGTATCACCAGTGCGATTAAAGGATATGCGTCCTATACGACAAATGAATCTAGTGCATTAGCACCGGCTGGATGGCAACCGGCAACAAACACACCTTTGCAAATACAACACCGCATAGATGAAAAGCAAAAGAGTTTTGCGGTTGCAATTCCTCTAAAACACATTTTTGGCTTTGCCGAAGATTATAAGCAAGCGATAATAAATATGCGTCAAGAGCTGATACTCATACGATCTCGTACCGATTTAGACTGTTTCAGTGGAGATACTAATACAGCAAAGATAACCCTAACGAAAATTCATTGGAAAGTTCCACATATAATACCTAGCGATGCTGCAAAGTTAAGCTTGTATAATCGCATCAATCAAAATGCTACAATTTCTGTTCCCTTTCGACAATGGGAATTGTACGAATTACCTGCACTCAAGCCTTCGCAGACAGATGCTTGGCCTATTAGAACGTCCAATCAATTGGAAAAACCGCGATGGGTACTTGTTACCTTTCAAAAAGGTCAACGAAATAATCATACCGCTAATGCTACTGATTTTATTCACAGCAACCTCACAAATCTTAAACTTCATCTTAATTCCGACACTTATCCATACGAAAATTGGAATCTGGATTTCAACGCAAATAAATATTATATGGCGTATTGTCAATATGTTAATTTTCATAAAGCTTTTTACAATAGAGCAGATACGTCAGTGCTGCTGGAATATGATGATTTCAAAGAGCGACCGATATTCGTAATCGATTGTTCTAAGCAAAAAGAAAAGCTTAAGAATTCCACCGTTGACGTTAAATTAGAAATGGAAGCGCGTAGTGATTTTCCAAACGGAACTGTAGCTTATTGCTTAATTCTACATGATGCGATTATCGAGTACAATCCTCTTACCGGCGAAGTTAGAAGAGTATAAATAATAACACGCTCTACGTTAGCTGCATCATTCGTTAAAATGAAGATAGTCAAGCAACAGTATAAGTTGCCTGTAGAAAACTTTGATTTTTATAATGATTCTGCGCAACAAGAACAGTTATCTCATAAAAATGGTCCATTGTTACCTTCCAGCATCAGATGTGGTATTTGCGGACCTAGCGGGTGCGGCAAGACGAACGTTATGATCAGTTTGCTTCAAGATTTGAATGGATTAAAATTTGAAAATGTATATGTTTATTGCAAGTCTCTATATCAGTCAAAATATCAATTTTTAGAGAAAGTTTTAAAACCGATAAAAGGATTAGGCTATTATACATTTGAGGAAAATGAAAGTATAATTCCACCGGATAAGGCAAAACAAAATACGGTAATAGTTTTTGACGATATAGCATGTAGCGAACAAGACAAGATTAGAGATTACTTTAGCATGGGAAGACATAAGGGTATTGATTGTTTCTATCTCTGTCAGACATATACTCGCATACCTAAACATTTAATACGGGATAATTTTAATTTGTTAATTTTGTTTAAACAGGACGATTTAAATTTAAGACATGTATACAATGATCATGTGGGTACAGATATGGACTTTTCTAAATTTCGCAACATTTGTATAAAGTGTTGGAAAGAGCCATATAGTTTCATTGTTATCAGCAAAGACAATCAGTTA